>MDKH01153204.1:0-13735 GCA_005239495.1 Nicotiana undulata | reverse complement strand
CGTTCTCCAGGTGGGCGCCTGATGACTTAACTTGAATCGAATTCCCTCGTTCTCCGGGTGGGCACCTGATGATTTAAATTGAAATTTATTCTCTCGTTCTCTAGGTGGGTGCCTGATGACTTAACTTGAAATGAATTCTCTCGTTCTTCTAGTGGGCGCCTGATGACTTAACTTGAAATGAATTCCCTGGTTCTCCAGGTGGGCGCCTGATGACTTAACTTGAAATTAACTCCCTCGTTCTCCACGTGGGATCCTGATGACTAAACTTGAAATGTATTCCCTCGTTCTCCAGGTGGGCGCCAGATGACGTAACTTGAAATGTATTCCCTCGTTCTCCAGGTGGGCGCCTGGTGACTTAACTTGAAATGAATTCCCTCGTTCTCCAGGTGGGTACATTATGACATTACTTGAAATGTATTCCCTCGTTCTCCAGGTGGGCTCTGATTTCTTAACTTGAAATGTATTCCCTTGTTCTCCAGGTGGGCGTCTGATGAGTTAACTTGAAATGTATTCCCACGTTCTCCAGGTGGGCGCCTGATGACTTAACTTGAAATGAACTCCCTCGTTCTCCAGGTGGGATCCTAATGTATTCCCTCGTTCTCCAGGTGGGCGCCTGATGGCTTAACTTGAAATGTATTCCCTCGTTATCCAGGTGGGTGCCTGATGACTTAACTTGAAATGAATTCCCTCGTTCTCTAGGTGGGTGCCTTATGACTTAACTTGAAATGTATTCCCTCGTTCTCCAGGTGGGCTCTGATTTCTTAACTTGAACAGAATTCCCTCGTTCTCCAGGGGGTCGCCTGATGACTTAACTTGAACTGAATTCCCTCGTTCTCCAGGTGGACCCTTGATTAATTAACTTGAAATGTATTTCCTCGTTCTCCAGGTGGGTGCCTGATGATTTACTTGAAATGAATTCCCTCGTTCTCCAGGTGGGCGCCTGATGACTTACCTTGAAATGTATTCCCTCGTTCTCCAGGTGGGCGCCTGATAATGTAACTTGAAATGTATTCCCTCGTTCTCAAGGTGGGCGCCTGATTACCTTACTTGAAATGAATTTCCTCGTTCTCCAGGTGGACGCCTGATGACTTAACTTGAATCGAATTCCCTCGTTCTCGGGGTGGGCGCCTGATGATTTAAATTGAAATGTATTCCCTCGTTCTCCAGGTGGGTGCCTGATTACTTAACTTGAACAGAATTCCCACGTTCTCCAGGTGGGCTCCTGATGACTTAACTTGAAATTTATTCCCTCGTTCTCCAGGTGGGCGCCTGATGAATTTACATGAAATTTATTCCCTCGTTCTCTCAGTGGGTTCCTGGTGACTTAACTTGAAATGAATTCCCTCGTTCTCGGGGTAGGCGCCTGATGATTTAAATTGAAATGTATTCCATCGTTCTCCAGGTGGGTGCGTGATGACTTAACTTGAAATGAATTCTCTCGTTCTTCTAGTGGGCGCCTGATGACTTAACTTAAAATGTATTCCCTCGTTCTCCAGGTCGGCGCCTGATGACTTAACTTGAAATGTATTCCCTCGTTCTCCAGGTGGGCGCCCGATGACGTAACTTGAAATGTATTCCCTCGTTCTACAGGTGGGCGCGTGATGACTTAACTTGAAATGTATTCCCTCGTTCTCCAGGTGGGTTCCTGGTGACTTAACTTAAAATGAATTCCCTCGTTCTCCAGGTGGGCGCCTGATGACTTAACTTGAAATGAATTCCCTCGTTCTCCAGGTGGGCTCCTGATGACTTAACTTGAAATGTATTCCCTCGTTCTCCAGATGGGCGCCCGATGAGTTTACTTGAAATGTATTCCCTCATTATCCAGGTGGGCACCTGATTACTTTACTTGAACTATATTCCCGCATTCTCCAGGTGGGTTCCTTATGACATAACTTGAAATATATACTCTTGTTCTCTAGGTGGGCGCCTGATGACTTAACTTGAATTAAATTCCCTTTTTCTCCGGGTGGTCGCCTAATGACTTAACTTGAAATGTATTCCCTCGTTCTCCAGGTGGGCGCCCGATGACGTAACTTGAAATGTATTCCCTCGTTCTCCAGGTGGGCGCCCGATGACGTAACTTGAAATGTATTCCCTCGTTCTCCAGGTGGGTGCCTGATGACATAACTTGAAATGTATTCCCTCGTTCTCCAGGTGGGCGCCTGATGACTTAACTTGAAATGAATTCCCTCGTTCTCCAGGTGGGCTCCTGATGACTTAACTTGAAATGTATTCCCTCGTTCTCCAAATGGGCGCCCGATGAGTTTACTTGAAATGTATTCCCTCATTATCCAGGTGGGCGCCTGATTACTTTACTTGAACTATATTCCCTCATTCTCCAGGTGGGTTCCTTATGACTTAACTTGAAATGTATTCTCTCGTTCTCCAGGTGGGCGCCTGATGACTTAACTTGAATTGAATTCCCTATTTCTCCGGGTCGACGCCTAATGACTTAACATGAAATGTATTCCCTCATTCTCCAAGTGGGCGCCCGATGACGTAACTTGAAATGTATTCCCTCGTTCTCCAGCTGGGCGCCTGATGACTTAACTTGAAATGTATTCCCTCGTTCTCCAGGTGGGTTCCTGGCGACTTAACTTGAAATGAATTCCCTCGTTCTCCAGGTGGGCGCCTGATGACTTAACTGAAATGAATTCCCTCGTTCTCAAGTGGGGCGCCTAAATACTTAACTTGAACAGAATTCCCTCATTCTCCAGGGGGGGCGCCTGATTACTTAACTTGAACTGAATTCCCTAGTTCTCCAGGCGGACCCTTGATTAATTAACTTGAAATGTATTCCCTCGTTCTCCAGGTGGGCGCCTGATGACTTACCTTGAAATGTATTCCCTCGTTCTCCAGGTGGGTTCCTGGTGACTTAACTTGAAATGAATTCCCTCGTTCTCAAGGTGGGCGCCTGATTACTTTACTTGAAATGAATTTCCTCGTTCTCCAGGTGGGCGCCTGATGACTTAACTTGAATCGAATTCCCTCGTTCTCGGGGTGGGCGCCTGATGATTTAAATTGAAATGTATTCCTTCGTTCTCCAGGTGGGTGCTTGATGACTTAACTTGAAATTAATTCTTTCATTCTTCTAGTGGGCGCCTGATGACTTAACTTGAAATGTATTCCCTCGTTCTCCAGGTGGGCGCCAGATGACTTAACTTGAAATGTATTCCCTCGTTCTCCAGGTGGGCGCCTGATGACTTAACTTGAAATGAACTACCTCGTTCTCCAGGTGGGATCCTGATGACTAAACTTGAAATGTATTCCCTCGTTCTCCAGGTGGGCGCCAGATGACTTAACTTGAAATGTATTCCCTCGTTCTCCCGGTGGGCGCCTGATGGCTTAACTTGAAATGTATTCCCTCGTTCTCCATATGGGCGCCCGATGAGTTTACTTGAAATGTATTCCCTCATTATCCAGGTGGCCGCCTGATTACTTTACTTGAACTATATTCCCTCATTCTCCAGGTGGGTTCCTTATAACTTAACTTGAAATGTATTCTCTCGTTCTCCAGGTGGGCGCCTGATGACATAACTTGAATTGAATTCCCTCGTTCTCCGGGTGGGCGCCTAATGACATAACTTGAAATGTATTCCCTCGTTCTGCAGGTGGGCGCCCGATGACGTAACTTGAAATGTATTCCCTCGTTCTCCAGGTGGGCGCCTGATGACTTAACTTGAAATGTATTCCCTCGTTCTCCAGGTGGGTTCCTGGTGACTTAACTGGAAATGAATTCCCTCATTCTCCAGGTGGGCGCCAGATGACTTAACTTGAAATGGATTCCCTCGTTCTCCAGGTGGGCGCCAGATGACTTAACTTGAAATGTATTCCCTCGTTCTCCAGGTGGGTGCCTGATGACTTAACTTGAAATGTATTCCCTCGTTCTCCAGGTCGGCCCCTGATGGCATAACTTGAAATGTATTCCCTCGTTCTCCAGGTGGGTGCCTGATGACTTAACTTGAAATGTATTCCCTCGATCTCCAGATGGGCGCCTGGTGACCTAACTTGAAATGAATTCCCTGGTTCTCCAGGTGGGTGCCTTATAATTTAACTTGAAATGTATTCCTTCGTTCTCTATGTGGGATCAGATTTCTTAACTTGAAATGTATTCCGTTGTTCTCCAAGTGGGCCCCTGATGAGTTAACTTGGAAAGTATTCCCACGTTCTCCAGGTGGGCGCCTGATGACTAAACTTGAAATGTATTCCCTCGTTCTCCAGGTGGGCGCCTGATGACTTAACTGAAATGAATTCCCTCGTTCTCCAGGAGGGCGCCTGATGACTTTACTTGAAATGTATTCCCTCGTTCTCCAGGTGGGCGCCCGATGACTTAACTTAAATTGTATTCCCTCGTTCTCCAGGTGGGCGCCTGATTACTTTACTTGAATTGTATTCCCTCGTTCTCTAGTTGGGTGCCTTATGACTTAACTTGAAATGTATTCACTCGTTCTGCAGGTGGGTGCCTGATGACTTAACTTGAAATATATTCCCTCGTTCTCCAGGTGGGCCCCTGATTACTTTACTTGAATTGTTTTCCCTCGTTCTCCAAGTGGGTGCCTTATGACTTAACTTGAAATGTATTGTCTCGTTCTCCAGGTGCGCGCCTGATGACTTAACTTGAATTGAATTCCCTCGTTCTCCGGGTGGGCGCCTAATGACTTAACTTGAAATGTATTCCCTCGTTCTCCAGGTCGGCACCAGATGAAGTAACTTGAAATGTATTCCCACGTTCTCCAGGTGGGCACCTGATGATTTAACTTGAACTGAATTCCCTCGTTCTCCGGGCGGACCCTTGATGAATTAACTTGAAATGTATTCCCTCGTTCTCCAGGTGGGTGCCTGATGATTTACTTGAAATGAATTCCCTCGTTCTCCAGGTGGGCGCCTGATGGCTTAACTTCTAATGTATTCCCTCGTTCTCCAGGTGGGCGCCTGAAGACTTAACTTGAAATGAATTCCCTCGTTCTTCAGGAGGGCGCCTGATGGCTTAACTTGAAATGTTTTCCCTCGTTCTCCAGGTGGGCGCCTTATGACTTAACTTGTAATGAATTCCCTCGTTCTCCAGGTGGGCGCCTGATGACTTAACTTGAAATGAATTCCCTCGTTCTCCAGGTGGGCGCCTGATGACTTAACTTGAAATGAATTCCCTCGTTCTCCAGGTGGGCTCCTGATGACTTAAGTTGAAATGTATTCCCTCGTTCTCCAGATGGGCGCCCGATGAGTTTACTTGAAATTTATTCCCTCATTATCCAGGTGGGCACCTGATTACTTTAATTGAACTATATTCCCGCATTCTCCAGGTGGGTTCCTTATGACTTAACTTGAAATGTATTCTCTCGTTCTCTAGGTGGGCGCCTGATGACTTAACTTGAATTGAATTCCCTATTTCTCCGGGTGGTCGCCTAATGACTTAACTTGAAATGTATTCCCTCGTTCTCCAGGTGGGCGCCTGATGACGTAACTTGAAATGTATTCCCTCGTTCTCCAGGTGGGCGCTTGATGACATAACTTGAAATGTATTCCCTCGTTCTCCAGGTGGGCGCCTGATGACTTAACTTGAATTGAATTCCCTATTTCTCCGGGTCGGCGCCTAATGACTTAACATGAAATGTATTCCCTCGTTCTCCAAGTGGGAGCCCGATGACGTAACTTGAAATGTATTCCCTCGTTCTCCAGCTGGGCGCCTGATGACTTAACTTGAAATGTATTCCCTCGTTCTCCAGGTGGGTTCCTGGCGATTTACCTTGAAATGATATCCCTCGTTCTCCAGGTGGGCGCCTGATGACTTAACTGAAATGAATTCACTCATTCTCAAGTGGGGCGCCTAAATACTTAACTTGAACAGAATTCCCTCGTTCTCCAGGGGGGGCGCCTGATTACTTAACTTGAACTGAATTCCCTAGTTCTCCAGGCGGACCCTTAATTAATTAACTTGAAATGTATTCCCTCGTTCTCCAGGTGGGCGCCTGATTATTTTACTTGAATTGTATTCCCTCGTTCTCTAGTTGGGTGCCTTATGACTTAACTTGAAATGTATTCCCTCGTTCTCCAGGTGGGCGCCTGATTATTTTACTTGAATTGTATTCCCTCGTTCTCTAGTTGGGTGCCTTATGACTTAACTTGAAATGTATTCCCTCGTTCTCCAGGTGGGCGCCTGATTATTTTACTTGAATTGTATTCCCTCGTTCTCTAGTTGGGTGCCTTATGACTTAACTTGAAATGTATTCCCTCGTTCTCCAGTTGGGCTCTAATTTCTTAACTTGAAATGTATTCCCTTGTTCTCCAGGTGGGCGCCTGATGACTTAACTTGAAATGTATTCACTCGTTCTGCAGGTGGGTGCCTGATGACTTAACTTGAAATATATTCTCTCGTTCTCCAGGTGGGCCCCTGATTACTTTACTTGAATTGTTTTCCCTCGTTCTCCAAGTGGGTGCCTTATGACTTAACTTGAAATGTATTCTCTCGTTCTCCAGGTGCGCGCCTGATGACTTAACTTGAATTGAATTCCCTCATTCTCCGGGTGGGCGCCTAATGACTTAACTTGAAATGTATTCCCTCGTTCTCCAGGTCGGCACCAGATGACGTAACTTGAAATGTATTCCCACGTTCTCCAGGTGGGCGCCTGATGATTTAACTTGAACTGAATTCCCTCGTTCTCCAGGCGGACCCTTGATAAATTAACTTGAAATGTATTCCCTCGTTCTCCAGGTGGGTGCCTGATGATTTACTTGAAATGAATTCCCTCGTTCTCCAGGTGGGCGCCTGAAGACTTAACTTGAAATGAATTCCCTCGTTCTTCAGGTGGGCGCCTGATGGCTTAACTTGAAATGTTTTCCCTCGTTCTCCAGGTTGGCGCCTTATGACTTAACTTGTAATGTATTCCCTCGTTCTCCAGGTGGGCTCCTGATGACTTAACTTGAAATGTATTCCCTCGTTCTCCAGGTGGGCGCCTGATGACTTAACTTCGAATGAATTCCCTCGTTCTCCAGGTGGGCTCCTGATGACTTAACTTGAAATGTATTCCCTCGTTCTCCAGGTGGGCGCCTGATGACTTAACTTCGAATGAATTCCCTCGTTCTCCAGGTGGGCTCCTGATGACTTAACTTGAAATGTATTCCCTCGTTCTCCAGATGGGCGCCCGATGAATTTACTTGAAATGTATTCCCTCATTCTCCAGGTGGGCGCCTGATTACTTTACTTGAACTATATTCCCTCGTTCTCCAGGTGGGCTCTAATTTCTTAACTTGATATGTATTCCCTCATTCTCCAGGTGGGCGCCTGATTACTTTACTTGAACTATATTCCCTCGTTCTCCAGGTGGGTGCCTTATGACTTAACTTGAAATGTATTCCCTCGTTCTCCAGGTGGGCTCTAATTTCTTAACTTGAAATGTATTCCCTCGTTCTCCAGGTGGGCGCCTGATGACTTAACTTGAATTGAATTCCCTCGTTCTCCGGGTGGGCGCCTAATGACTTAACTTGAAATGAATTTCCTCGTTCTCCAGGTGGGTGCCTTATGACTTAACTTGAAATGTATTCCCTCGTTCTCCATGTGAGATCTGATTTCTTGACTTGAAATGTATTCCGTTGTTATCCAGGTGGGCGCCTGATGAGTTAACTTGGAATGTATTCCCACGTTCACCAGGTGGTTGCCAGATGACTTAACTTGAAATGTATTCCCTCGTTCTCTGGGTGGGCGCCTGATGACTTAACTAAAATGAATTCCCTCATTCTCCAGGAGGGCGCCTGATGACTTTACTTGAAATGTATTCCCTCGTTCTCCAGGTGGGCGCCCGATGACTTAACTTGAAATGTATTCCCTCTTTCTCCAGGTGGGCGCCTGATTACTTTACTTGATTGTATTCCCTCGTTCTCTAGTTGGGTGCCTTATGACTTAACTTGAAATGTATTCCCTCGTTCTCCAGGTGGGCTCTAATTTCATAACTTGAAATGTATTCCCTTGTTCTCTAGGTGGGCGCCTGATGACTTAACTTGAAATGTATTCACTCGTTCTCCAGGTGGGCGCCTGATGACTTAACTTGAATTAAATTCCCTCGTTCTCCGGGTGGGCGCCTAATGACTTAACTTGAAATGTATTCCCTTGTTCTCCAGGTGGGCGCCTGATGACTTAACTTGAATTAAATTCCCTCGTTCTCCGGGTGGGCGCCTAATGACTTAACTTGAAATGTATTCCCTCGTTCTCCAGGTGCGCACCCGATGACGTAACTTGAAATGTATTCCCACGTTCTCCAGGTGGGCGCCTGATGACTTAACTTGAAATGTATTCCCTTGTTCTCCAGGTGGGCGCCTGATGACTTAACTGAAATGAATTCCCTCGTTCTCCAGGAGGGCGCCTAATGACTTAACTTGAAATGAATTCCCTCGTTCTTCAGGTGGGCGCCTGATGGCTTAACTTGAAATGTTTTCCCTCGTTCTCCAGGTGGGCGCCTGATGACTTAACTTGAAATGTATTCCCTCGTTCTCCAGGTGGGCGCCTGATGACTTAACTTGAAATGTATTCCCTCGTTCTCCAAGTGGGTGCCTGATGACTTTACTTGAAATGAACACCCTCGTTCTCCGGGTGGGCGCCTAATGACTTAACTTGAAATGTATTCCCTCGTTCTCCAAGGGGGCTCCCGATGACGTAACTTTAAATGTTTTCCCTTGTTCTCCAGGTGGGCGCCTGATGAGTTAACTTGAAATGTATTCCCACGTTCTCCAGGTGGGCGCCTGATGACTTAACTTGAAATGTATTCCCTTGTTCTCCAGGTGGGCGCCTGATGACTTAACTGAAATGAATTCTCTCGTTCTCCAGGAGGGCGCCTAATGACTTAACTTGAAATGTATTCCCTCGTTCTCCGGGTGGGCGCCTAATGACTTAACTTGAAATGTATTCCCTCGTTCTCCAGGTGGGCACCCGATGACGTAACTTGAAATATATTCCCACGTTCTCCAGGTGGGCGCCTGATGACTTAACTTGAAATGAATTTCCTCGTTCTCCAGGGGGGCGCCTGATTACTTAACTTGAACTGAGTTCCCTCATTCTCCAGGCGGACCCCTGATGAATTAACTTGAAATGTATTCCCTCGTTCTCCAGGTGGGTGCCTGATTACTTTACTTGAATTGTATTCCCTCGTTCTCCAGGTGGGCTCTAATTTCTTAACTTGAAATGTATTCCCTTGTTCTCCAGGTGGGCGCCTAATGACTTAACTTGAAATGTATTCACTCGTTCTCCAGGTAGGTGCCTGCTGACTTAACTTGAAATATATTCCCTCGTTCTCCAGGTGTGTGTTTGATTACTTTACTTGAATTGTATTCCCTCGTTCTCCAAGTGGGTGCCTTATGACTTAACTTGAAATTTATTCTCACGTTCTCCAGGTGGGCGCCTGATGACTTAACATGAATTGAATTCCCTCATTCTCCGGGTGGGCGCCTAATGACTTAACTTCAAATGTATTCCCTCGTTCTCCAGGTGGGCACCCGATGACGTAACTTGAAATGTATTCCCACGTTCTCCAGGTGGGCGCCTGATGACTTAACTGAAATGAATTCCCTCGTTTTCCAGGGGGGCGCCTGATTACTTAACTTGAACTGAATTCCCTCGTTCTCCAGGCGGACCCCATATGAATTATCTTGAAATGTATTCCCTCGTTCTCCAGGTGGGTGCTTGATGATTTACTTGAAATGAATTCCCTCGTTCTCCAGGTGCGCACCTGATGGCTTAACTTAAAATGTTTTCCCTCGTTCTCGAGGTGGGCGCCTGATGGCTTAACTTGAAATGTATTCCCTCGTTCTCCAGGTGGGCGCCTGAAGACTTAACTTGAAATGAATTCCCTCGTTCTTCAGGTGGGTGCCTGATGACTTAACTTGAAATGTATTCCCTCGTTCTCCAGGTGGGCGCCTGAAGACTTAACTTGAAATGAATTCCCTCGTTCTCCAGGTGGGCTCCTGATGACTTAACTTGAAATGTATTCCCTCGATCTCCAGATGGGCGCCCCATGAGTTTACTCGAAATGTATTCCCTCATTCTCCAGGTGGGCGCCTGATTACTTTACATGAACTATATTCCCTCGTTCTCCAGGTGGGTGCCTTATAACTTAACTTGAAATGTATTCTCTCGTTCTCCAGGTGGGCGCCTGATGACTTAACTTGAATTGAATTCCCTCGTTCTCCGGGTGGGCTCCTAATAACTTAACTTGAAATGTATTCACTCATTCTCCAGCTGGGCGCCCGATGACGTAACTTGAAATTTATTCCCCCGTTCTCCAGGTGGGCGCCTGATGACTTAACTTGAAATGTATTCCCTCGTTCTCCAGGTGGGTTCCTGGTGACTTAACTTGAAATGAATTCCTTCGTTCTCCAGGTGGGCGCCTGATTACTTTACTTGAAATGAATTCCCTCGTTCTCAATGTGGGCGCCTGATGACTTAACTGAAATGAATTCCCTCGTTCTTCAGGGGGGCGCCTGATTACTTAACTTGAATAGAATTCCCTCGTTCTCTAGGTGGGCTCCTGATGACTTAACTTGAAATTTATTCCCTCGTTCTCCAGGTGGGCGCCCAATGAATTTACTTGAAATTTATTCCCTCGTTCTCTCAGTGGGCGCCTGATGGCTTAACTTGAAATGTATTCCCTCGTTTTCCATGTGGGCGCCTGATGACTTACCTTAAAATGTATTCCCTCGTTCTCTAGGTGGGTTCCTGCTGACTTAACTTGAATTGAATTCCCTCGTTCTCAAGGTGGGCGCCTGATTACTTTACTTGAAATGAATTCCCTCGTTCTCCAGGTGGGCTCCTGATGATTTAAATTGAAATGTATTCCCTCGTTTTCCAGGTGGGTGCCTGATGACTTAACTTGAAATGAATTCTCTCCTTCTTCTAGTGGGCGCCTGATGACTTAACTTGAAATGTATTCCTTCATTCTCCAGGTGGGCGCCTGATGACTTAACTTGAAATGAACTCCCTCGTTCTCCATGCGGGATCCTGATGACTAAACTTGAAATGTATTCCCTCATTCTCCAGGTGGGCGCCTGATGACTTAACTTGAAATGTATTCTCTCGTTCTCCAGGTGGGCGCCTGATAACTTAACTTGAAATGTATTCCTTCGTTCTCCAGGTGGGCGCCTGATGACTTATCTGAAATTAAATCCCTCATTCTCCAGGTGGGCGCCTGTTGACTTAATTTGAAATGAATTCCCTCGTTATCCAGGTGGGCACCTAATGACTTAATATGAAATGTATTCGCTCGTTCTCCAGGTGGGCGCTTGATGACTTAACTTGAAATGTATTCCCTCGTTCTCCAGGTCGGCTCCTGATGACTTAACTTGAAATGTATTCCCTCGTTCTCCAGGTGGGTGCCTGATGATTCAACTTGAAATGTATTCCCTCGTTCTCCAGGTGGGCACCTGATGACTTAATTTGAAATGAATTCCTTCGTTCTCTAGGTGGGCGCCTGATGACTTAACTTGAAATGTACTCGCTCGTTCTCCAGGTGGGCGCCTGATGACTTAACTTTAAATGTATTCACTCGTTCTCCAGGTGGATGCTTGATGACTTAACTTGGAATGAATTCCTTCGTTCTTCAAGGGGGCGCCTGATTACTTAACTTGAACTGAATTCCCTCGTTCTCCAGGTGGGCGCCTGATGACTTAACTTGAAATGTATTCCCTCGTTCTCCAGGTGGGTGCTTGATGATTTACTTGAAATGTATTTCCCTCGTTCTCCAGGTGTGCACCTGATGGCTTAACTTAAAATGTTTTCCCTCGTTCTCGAGGTGGGCGCTTGATGAATTTACTTGAAATGTATTCCCTCGTTCTCCAGGTGGGCGCCTGAAGACTTAACTTGAAATGAATTCCCTCGTTCTTCAGGTGGGCGCCTGATGACTTAACTTGAAATGTATTCCCTCGTTCTCCAGGTGGGCTCTTGATGAGTTAACTTGAAATGAATTCCCTCGTTCTCCAGGTGGGCTCCTGATGACTTAACTTGAAATGTATTCCCTCGATCTCCAGATGGGCGCCCCATGAGTTTACTCGAAATGTATTCCCTCATTCTCCAGGTGGGCGCCTGATTACTTTACATGAACTATATTCCCTCGTTCTCCAGGTGGGTGCCTAATAACTTAACTTGAAATGTATTCTCTCGTTCTCTAGGTGGGCGCCTGATGAATTAACTTGAATTGAATTCCCTCGTTCTCCGGGTGGGCTCCTAATGACTTAACTTGAAATGTATTCACTCATTCTCCAGGTGGGCGCCCGATGACGTAACTTGAAATTTATTCCCCCGTTCTCCAGGTGGGCGCCTGATGACTTAACTTGAAATGTATTCCCTCGTTCTCTAGGTGGGCGCCTGATGACTTAACTTGAAATGTATTCCCTCGTTCTCTCAGTGGGCGCCTGATGACTTAACTTGAAATGTATTCCTTCGTTCTCCAGGTGGGCGCCTGATGACTTAACTGAAATTAAATCCCTCATTCTCCAGGTGGGCGCCTGTTGACTTAATTTGAAATGAATTCCCTCGTTATCCAGGTGGGCGCCTAATGACTTAATATGAAATGTATTCGCTCGTTCTCCAGGTGGGCGCTTGATGACTTAACTTGAAATGAATTCCCTCGTTCTCCAGGTGGGAGCCTTATGAATTAACTTGAAATGTATTCCCTCGTTCTCCAGGTCGGTTCCTGATGACTTAACTTGAAATGTATTCCCTCGTTCTCCAGGTGGGTGCCTGATGATTCAACTTGAAATGTATTCCCTCGTTCTCCAGGTGGGCGCCTGATGACTTAACTGAAATGAATTCCCTTGTTCTCCAGGTGGGTGCCTGATGACTTAAGTTCAAATGTATTCCCTCGTTCTCCAGGTGGGCGCCTGATGACTTAATTTGAAATGAATTCCTTCGTTCTCTAGGTGGGCGCCTGATGACTTAACTTTAAATGTATTCACTCGTTCTCCAGGTGGATGCTTGATGACTTAACTTGGAATGAATTCCCTCGTTCTTCAAGTGGGCGCCTGATGACTTAACCTCAAAACGTATTCCCTCGTTCTCCAGGTGGGCGCCTGATGACTTAACTCGAAATGAACTCCCTCATTCTCCAGGTGGTCTCCTGATGACTTAACTTGAAATGTATTTCCCTCGTTCTCCAGGTGGGCGCCTTGTGACTTAACTTGAAATGAATTCCCTCATTCTCCAGGTGGGCGCTTGATGAATTTACTTGAAATGTATTCCCTCGTTCTCCAGGTGGGCGCCTGATGACTTAACTTGAAATGTATTTCCTCGTTCTCCAGGTGGGCTCCTGATGACTAAACGTAAAAAGTATGCCCTCGTTCTCCAGGTGGGCGCCTGATGACGTAAATTCAAATGTATTCCCTCGTTCTCCAAGTGGGCGCCTGATAACTTAATTTGAAATGAATTCCCTCGTTCTCCAGGTGGGCGCCTGATGACTTAACTTGAAATTAATTCCCTCGTTCTCCAGGTGGGCGCCTTATGACTTTACTTAAAATGTACTTGCTCGTTCTCCAGGTGGGCGCCTGATGACTTAACTTTAAATGTATTTACTCGTTCTCCAGGTGGGCCCTTGATGACTTAATTTGGAATAAATTCCCTCGTTCTTCTAGTGGGCGCCTGATGACTTAACCTGAAACGTATTCCCTCGTTCTCCTGGTGGGCGCCTGATGACTTAATTTGAAATGAACTCCCTCATTCTCCAGGTGGTCTCCTGATGACTAAACTTGAAATGTATTCCCT
>MDKH01043137.1:0-41942 GCA_005239495.1 Nicotiana undulata | reverse complement strand
ATGTCCCCTCGTGCATATATATATATATATATATATATATATATATATATCAAAACAAAGCAAAAATATAATGTGAGAGTCAACACTAAGAAGTTTCAAGTGCATGGAAATACATCAATACAATTATATTGCCCCGGAAAGGAGGAATCATCAATTTCAACATCAACAAATGCCCGACAAGGGTCTCAGCTATAACCAACCTCGCGTCAGAATTATAAATTCAACAATGTAATCCTCAACTATCATAAGTCACTGAATAACTCTCCACGTCATGAAACAACAACAAGGTATCACTTTTTAACTCACCAATTACTCACAGGGCGGAGAATATTAAGAACATAGTAAGTTTCATCACAAATGACTCACGGGCATGCTTGACCGCAACGCATAGGCACTCGTCACCACGCCTATACGTTAGACATGAGTTACACATAGCAAGTAAGACTCTATACCTAATCCCACAAGCTGAGGTTAAGCCAAACACTTACCTCAGCTCCAAAGAAAATGCAAGTCAATCCTCAATCACAACCTTTCCTCTCGAATCCAACTCCGAATCGGAAATATCTAGACATAATGGATTTATTAACATCAATAAGTACTCAATAAACCAATTCCCAAGCCAAATTATACATTTCCTACTATTTCTCCGAGAATACTAAAATTCGACCCCGGGCCCACACGTTCAGATTTTCGAAAATTCACGAAGGAATCAACTACCCGGAGTCTAAGGATCGAAGTTATGTAATTTATACAAGGATTCATGGCCTAACATGGAAAATCCCAAAATCCTCAAGAACCCTAAAATTACTACCTAACTCTATGATTTTTAGATGATTTAGTAGTGATTTTAACTAGGAATTAGTGTTTAAATTAGAAGTTTATGGGGTTTTAACTTACCTCTTACAGTGGGTGGTCGTGGAAGGTGTTTCCCAAGCTTGGAGGCTCTCTGATGGAGGTTGAAGATGGATGAAATGAGAAAAACCCGAAATTTTGGGCATTTAAGGGGGGTTGCCAACAGGGCTTTCCGCACCTGCGGCCTCAAGACCGCAGGTGCGGTCTCGCGCCTGCGAGGAAATGGTCGTCCATGCGGAAGAAGGCCTGGGCCCTTGGGCTTGCACTTGCGGAGTTGGGAGCCGCACCAGCGGTCCCGCTCCAGCGGAGGAAAAGCCGCGCCTGCGATGGATGTCACACCTGCGAAGGCTGGGACCGCAGGGGCGGTCCCGCACATAATTCAGGTATGACTTTTGTATCATGCTGCTTATTTATTGACATAATAGTAAAAAACTTTCATTGAGCCAATGACATTTTCTTGGCTAATTGGAAATGAGAATTTTCTCAGGTTTGGAGCAATGACAGATATGAAAGTGTGGAACATAGGGTGGTAGCAAGCTCCAACAGAGAAAGATTTTCTATTCCTTTTTTCTTCAACCCATTTCACCATGTAATGGTTGAGCCTCTAAAAGAACTGACAAGTGAAGAAAGCCCTGCAAAATACAAGGCTTACAACTGGGGGAAATTTAACACTACAATAAGCCTTAGTAATTTCAAGAAACTTAATGTTGAGAACATTCAAATATATCATTTTATAATTGGTGACCTGTAATGACAAATATAGTCTATGAGAAGTTCTGTACAGGGGTGTCCTTAGAGTACAGGGAAAAGATTGAGTTGGGATCAAGAAAGTTCTTTGCTTTGTCTAATGAGGAAAAGAGAAGAGTGAAGAGAGATGGGCTGAACTCAATGGGATACTATGATACTGAGCTCACCAAAAATGTTAGGGACTGGAAAGAAGTCTTTGATTTTACTGTGGAGAATCACTGTTGTACCACTTTCTCATGACCCTGATGACAAGGAGCTCAAGGAGTTGCACAATCAGTGGCGTGAGTACTCTCCGAACTATTTACAGCTTACTGAAAAGCGATTAACAGCATTCTAAATCTCAGGAAACAGTCAAGTTCAACTATCTGTAGAATGGAAACTGCAATTTATTCTAGTCTTTTTAATAGTTCCTCTGCGAGCATCTTTCTTTAATAAAGCGCAAAGCTGAGAAAGATTGATTTATAATTGTCTTTTCAGGGATGTTTGTGAAAAGTATGTTCAAGAAATGTAAAAGTTGTCTTACAAGTTACCGGAACTGATTTCTCTCAGCTTAGACTTGCCAGCTAAAAGGTTGAATGGGTTCTTTAAAGACCAAACTAATTTCGCGAGGCTCAATAATTATCCTCCTTGCCCTATCCCTCATTTGGCTTTAGGAGTTGGTAGGCACAAAGATGCTGGTGCACTAACTATTCTAGCTCAAGATGATATAGGAGGGCTTGAAGTGAAGAGAAAACCTGACGGAGAATGGATTAGAGTTAAACCTACTCCTGATGCTTACATTATAAATGATGGTGACACTATCCAGGTATTCTTATCAAGTTATTCAGTAGGTAAATTGTACTATTAGTACGTATGTAATTGGTGTATGATCACAATGCTTTTCACTTAGGAAGAACAACAATTTCACGAAACGTGATGATGAAAACCTTCAAATTCACCATTTTAAGGCTTGAAAAAAATCAATCTTGTGTATGAGGACACTTCTATAGTCATATGAGGATACTTCTATAGTCATATGAGGACAATTACCAGAAAGATCATCAATTGTTTCCTAATTCCATACCTACCAATCCAACTTCCTTTCAGTTGTCCGTTGACACTAACATAACTTACAATAAAAGTATTTCACTTCAGCTAACAAAATGTATAATAAGATTAATACCTGAGTTAACAAAAAGATGAAAAGTTTAATACAAACTAAAATTGTTTTCAGTTCAGTGAATTGCCCATATCACACAACACTTATGTACAAGCAGCTACAAGTAGTAAATTAAAACACTGAATAAGGATCTCATGGGTAGGAGTAGGAGAAACAGAAACAACGATAGCAGAGCCTGAAGCAGCTACAGTACATATAGCGTGGCATTGAAAAATTAGTATGATACAAATCCTTTATCTTAACGGTGATACTTAACCAGCATCATAGAAAGTATAAGTACATTAACACTAACTAAATTAGCAATCGAACAATCAACAACTACACAGATTTTGACTCCAAAATTTAAGCGAGGAAAAAAGCGACTAATTGAACTCGGAACTTCGAATTTCGTCCTCCAACAGTCACGTCCGAACCCGCAAAACACAAACCAAGCTCAAGCAAGATCCATGAACGAAGATCAACAGGTCAAAAACTAATATATATATATATATATATATATATATATATATATATATATATATTGTTTATATCTATGTATATATGAAAGAAACTTAACTCAAATCAGAGGAGTAATAGAAATCAGACCAGAAAGCTTAAATATTTGTATATCTCTATCTGCATTTTTTTTTCTAGAACTTGAAACGCGAACCGAAAATCGAAATCGAAGAAGAAAACCTAAAAGCAGAATCGGGGTTTCATCTAAACTAAAATTAACATTAAAAAGAGTAAAATTCGAACCTTACCTTGATGAGAAGAAACTCGAAGATAAGAACTTGTTGTCAATGGAGGTGACCAGCAATTACTTACACTGAATTTTACTTCGTCGTTGTTGGAGGAGGAATAACAGTTTAGAATTAATTCGTCGTTCAGAACAGAGGCGTAACGTTAGAGACGTCTTAATTAGGGCTTTTTCCTTCTTTTTTGGGGAGGTTGGCAGGCGTGGGTTGGGAAAAACAGAGGGAAAAGTTAGCGCCACTATTTATTAATTAATAACAACGGGGTGTGTTATATTTTAGGGTGAAAATATTATCCCCTTCTTAATATTGAGCTAATAATTAGTTTTAACGACTGGAAAAAAATTTGGTTGCTATAAGTACACTTATAACGACCGGGTTTTAGTCCATTCGTTAAGAAGTGGTCGTTAAAAATCAGATTTCCTGTAGTGAGAGACAGAGCTTACTCTCGAGAGGCAGAAAGGTAGCTTCATGCAATACAGAAAAATAAAGCGACAGTAAGAGTTCTTACCTGGTGATAAAGTGTGGCGATACGATTGTTGTGAATGAAGTATGGTTTGCAACGATGATAATAGTAAGCGTTGGCATGTGCGATGAGTTCGAGAGCATATCTTTGAGAAACATGCGTCTAGTGGTGATAATGAGATGTCTTGGGCTTTTTTCCGTATTTGTGCCTGCATCCAAAGAAAAATCGTGAGTTCCGTAGGGGGGGAGGGTTAGTTTGTATCCCCACTGGCTCGGATCGGCCTGTCTGCTTGATGATGATGACTTTGTTTGTACCACAGGGGTAGCATTGCTAAAACAAGTTGTTTTTAAGAAATAAATATGCATGGTTTTATAAAATATGATATAACATATAGAAAAGAATAGTTTTTTTTCGATGAACTGACGACCATGACGCGGTTCAAGACATTGCAACCTCTCTTGCTGCGGAGATTTGAGGGTCCTCCTCAACCAATTTCCCCAGTTTGATGGGTGAAGGCTTCTGGCTGTTACTGGTGCGGTGCTTGGGTTGAACTTGCTTCGGAATTTTGAGGCCCCTCCTAAAAAATCTTCCCCAGTTTCCATTTGTGGGGAAAATGAAAATTTTATTAAAATATGACCGAACCCATAGGGCTGCCTACGTATCCCCTCTTAAACGGGAATCAGGTCAGGCGTAGTTCAATTACATCATTGATAGAAGCATAATAATTACACATAGTAGTGCTTGACTGCGTCTGAATTGATTGGTTTAGGCCAAATTTTTCCATCCATTTCTGCCAGTATGAGTTCTCCTCCTGTTAGTACTCGGTGAACCATGTACGGGCCTTGCCAGTTAGGAGAGAATTTCCTATTTGCTTCGTCTTGATGAGGAAAGATTTTCTTTAACACCAGCTGCCCTGGTGTGAATCGTCTTGGTTTGACTTTCTTGTTGAAGGCTCGGGTCATTCTATTCTGATATAGCTGACCATGACAAACCGCGTTCATTCTCTTTCCGTCTATGAGGGCCAATTGCTCATAGCGACTTCTTACCCTTTCTTTGTCGCTGAGCTTGGCTTCTTGTATAATTTTCAACGACGAAATTTCCACTTCAGCAGGAATGACAGCTTCTGTACCATATACCAACATGTAAGGAGTTTCCCCGGTTGATGTGCGAACCGTGGTGCGATACCCCAACAGAGCGAATGACAGCTTTTCATGCCACTGCTTGTGCTTCTCTATCATTTTTCTCAGTATCTTCTTGATGTTCTAGTTGGCAGCCTCAATGACTCCATTCATTTGAGTTCTGTATGTTATAGAATTCTTGTGCTTGATCTTGA
The DNA here is from genome assembly GCA_005239495.1 of Nicotiana undulata. Taxonomy (NCBI): domain Eukaryota; kingdom Viridiplantae; phylum Streptophyta; class Magnoliopsida; order Solanales; family Solanaceae; genus Nicotiana; species Nicotiana undulata. The sequence continues at coordinate 36,651 of MDKH01043137.1, read as the reverse complement.
AAGTTTCACACATTACTCTCATCAAATAAATGTTGAGGTTGGAACCATTATCGGTGATGATTGACTCTGGGACTCCAAACCGGCAAACAATGCGGTCGCGGATAAAATCAGTCACGACTTCCTTAGTAACTGCTTTGTGAGATGCTGCTTTGACCCATTTGGTGAAATAGTCAATGGAAACCAAAATGAACATGTGGCCGTTGGAGGCGGGAGGCTCGATTGGTCCAATAACGTCCATGCCCCAAGCGGCGAACGACCAGAGTGAACTTGTTGCATTAAGCTCACTGGGAGGTACCTTTATCATATCCCCATGTATTTGACATCGATGGCATTTGCGGACATACTGGATATAGTCTGTTTCCATGGTCATCCAGAAATAACCAGCCCGAAGTATCTTCTTTGCTAGAACAAACTCGTTCATATGAGGACCGCATGTACCAGCATGTATTTCCTCCAACAGCTTCGTCGCTCCCTTTGCCTCGACACATCTTAATAAACCCAGATCGGGAGTCCTCCTATATAGGATTCCTCCACTGTGAAAGAAGTTGTTTGATAACCTTCGAAGAGTGCGCTTTTGAGTGGCGTTTGCAAGTTTTGGGTACTCTCCATCTGCCAAGTACTCCTTAATGTCATGAAACCAAGGCTTTCCATATGCTTCTTCCTCAACGTGGGCACAATAGGCCGGCTGATTGTGAATCCCCACCGAGATAGGATCAATGAAATTCTTATTTGGATGCTGGATTATAGATGACAAGGTGGCCAGTGCGTCGTCGAACTCATTCTGGCTTCTGGAAACGTGCCGGAATTCAATCTTCGTGAACCTCCTTCTCAATTCCTGCACACGATGTAGGTATGGCAGTATCTTGGAATTCTTGGTCACCCATTCCCCTTGGACTTGGTGTATCAATAAGTCAGAATCACCGATCACTAATAATTCCTGAACATTCATGTTAATGGCCAAGTTGAGCCCAAGGATGTAGGCCTCATATTCAGCCATGAGTTTGGCGGATACCGGGTAATGCTGACCAGTTTCTGAAATTAAGACTGCTCCAATACATATGCCTTTGAAGTTTGCGGCCCTATCAAAGAACATCCTCCAACCGTCGTAGGATTTTGCAATGCCCTCTCCTACGAATGATACTTCCTCATCGGGGAAATACATTTTCAAAGGTTCGTATTCTCTGTCCACAGGATTCTCAGCAAGATCATCGGCTAATGCTTGTCCCTTGACTGCCTTCTGAGTTACGTAAGTGATGTCGAACTCACTTAACAGGATCTTCCATTTAGCTAGCTTGCCAGTGGGCATGGGCTTCTGAAAGATGTACTTTAGCGGATCCATCCTCGATATGAGGTACGTTGTGTAGGTACAGAAATAATGCCTCAGCTTCTGTGCGACCCAAGTCAAAGCACAACAGGTGCGTTCTAATAGAGAATACCGGGCCTCATACGGAGTAAACTTCTTGCTGAGGTAGTAAATTGCTTGCTCTTTCCTCCCTATCATGTTGCCCGAGAACGCAACCGAAAGCTCTATCTAATACGGCCAGGTAGAGTAATAGGGGTTTACCCGACTCTGGGGGTACCAAGTCTGGTGGTGTTGAGAGGTACTCTTTGATTCTGTCGAAGGCTTTTTGACAATCCTCAGTCCATTTTGTGGCAGCATCCTTTCTCAACATTTTGAAAATTGGTTAACAAATGACGGTAGAGTGGGCTATGAACCGGTTGATATAATTTAGCCTTCCCAGAAAGCTCATAACATCCTTTTTGTTCTTCGGTGGTGGCAATTCCTGAATGGCTTTGACCTTTGATGGATCTAGCTCTATTCCTCGACGACTGACGATGAACCCTAGCAGCTTGCCAGCGGGAACCCCGAACGCACACTTTGCAGGGTTAAGTTTCATATTGTACTTCCTTAACCTGTTGAAGAACTTTCTCAAATCTTCCATGTGATCAGCAACTTTCTTTGATTTAATAATGACGTCGTCCACATACACCTCAATTTTTTTGTGAATCATGTCATGGAATATAGTAGTCATGGACCTCATGTAGGTGGCCCCTGCATTCTTCAGACCGAATGGCATCATTTTGTAGAAATACACTCCCCACAGCGTAATGAATGTTGTGTTCTCAACATCTTCCTCGTCCATCCAAATCTGATGGTAACCAGCAAAACAATCTAATAAGGACTCAAGCTCGTGCTTAGCACAGTTGTCAATTAAGATGTGTATGTTTGGCAGGGGGAAGTCGTCTTTCGGACTGACCTGGTAGTCGACGCAGACTCTGACCTTCCCGTCATTCTTTGGTACCGGCACAATGTTAGCTAACCATGTAGGATATTCGACCGCTCGCAGAACCCCGGCGTTGATCTGCTTGGTGACCTCTTCTTTGATTTTTTAGCTCATGTCTGGTTTGAACTTCCTGAGCTTTTGCTTCACTGGTGGGCATGTTGGATTGGTTGGCAGCTTGTGTGCCACGATAGATGTACTGAAGCCAGTCATGTCAACATATGACCAGGCGAATATGTCCTCATACTCCCTTAAAAATTCCGTATATTCCTCATTTTCTGACGGTGACAGATGAATGTTGATGCGTGTTTCTTTGACGTTCTCTGCGTTTCCCAGGTTGACGACCTCAGTCTCGTCCAAGTTAGACATAGGTCTATTCTCAAAGTTCTCGACTTCTTTAATAATATCCTCGGGTATATCATCCTCGTCTGACTCGGAATCCATTTGTTGCGTTGCCTCGTTGCAGGTCACAGTCGTTGGTTCATCAAGATAAGTAATAGTAATGCTGTATAAAGTAAAGCAATGGGGAGGAAAATAGTAACAAATAAATATAAGTAAATTTAAGATTTATAAAGAAATTGGGAATGCTTTGATAAATTGAGTAATTGTTTTAACATAAGAGCTCTTTCTTGCAGAAATTAAAAATTCGAAAAGGAAGGAAATTCTTTAAATAAATAAACTGTAAATAATGTTTGTTTTGTTAGCCTTGCTACCCTGAGGCTCGACGGGCTTTGGTTGTCCTGACGGACCAATTGTTGAGATGTGATCCCTTGCTCATGACTTGTATGAAAGGGCCTTCCTCCCCCTCCTCTTCAAAAATGACACAGCAGTCCATATTCTCATCATCCAGAAATAAATCCCTTATCGCCGCTAGCGCTTCTTCTTCGTCTACACCATATATGATGTTAGCTGGCTGGAAAGTCTGCTCTATGTGGGGTATTGGCTGCTCTAATGGGTCGTAGGGTCCGCGCCATGGTGGCGACCAGTCCTTGAACTCCTTCCAAGTGTATTCGTACCCTAGACCAAAAGTAGTACCGTGCTTCTTGAGTGTTATTGGCTTTGTTATTCCTTGAAGATGCTTACCGAGCCCTTTACCCGGCTCGTACCCTTGCCAGTTCAATATGCTTTCGGTCTTACTGCCCCACCACTTGTCTTTGTCAATAGCGTTAACACGATCTATGTTATGATAGATTTATCCGTCCAACTTCCTCCTTCCATCGATGACCGAAAAGGTCTGGCGACCGTAGATATGGTTGCTACCATCGCCATGAATGATTACCTCTTGATGGTTCCATTCAAACTTCACAGCTTGATGTACGGTGGATGCCACAGCCCCAGCCGCGTGGATCCAAGGTCGTCCCAGTAGTAAGTTGTAAGATGCAGGCACATCTATCACTTGGAAATCTACATCAAACCAAGTTGGTCCCATCTGTAAGCATAAGGTAATTTCTCCCATGGTGGACCTTTGCGAACCGTCGAAGGACTTTACGTTGATCTCTCCTTCCTTTATCTCATGTAGACTCTTGCCCAATCTCTTGAGCGTGACCAGCGGACAGATTTTGAGACTGGAACCCCCGTCAATTAGGATCTTTGTGATGAAATGATCCTCACATTGTACGGTGATGTGTAGTGCTCTATTATGCCCTATCCCCTCGGGCGGTAGCTCATCTTCATGGAAAGTGATCTTGTGACTCTCTAGTATTTGGCCCACCATATTGGCCATTTCCCCACTAGTGATATTGTCTGGCACGTATACTTCACTCAGCACCCTTAGCAAAGCACTCCTGTGAGTTTCAGAGTTTTATAACAGGGAGAGGATGGATATCTGAGCTGGCGTTTTGTTCAACTGGTCGAGGACTGAGTATTACTTAGCTTGTATCTTTTCCACTGATCATCAGAACATGTTTCAATGATGGGGGGACAGTTGTTGGCCTTCTTGCTAATGGCCGATGCCAAATGCTCAAGGGTATAAACTCTGCCAGTTCTTGTCATACCCTGCGCGGCGATGGCTTCTTCAGACTTGCCTTTACCTTTCCTCCCTGCATCAGCGATATAGTCCCACGGAATGGCATCTGAGTAAAAGGGAGTCGTTGTCGACATTGCCACTGGAATAGGTGTGGTCATTCTTATACCTTCTGGAGTATATGTTATAGATGGCCGGATTGCACCTTCGAGCGGTCGCACAAACTCGACTTCGATCGGCCCTGGGGCTTTTCCCTCGGCGGGTGGCCTTGATTCAAACTCAAGTGGAATGGACATGTTTACCTCAACTTCCTCAGACGGCTGCATCTGGACCACGATCGCATTAAGAGTAATCACAGGCTTCTTCGGATCACCCTCGGCAATTAGCCCAAGTGATCCCTCAGGATCCCAATCATCTTCAACCTCAATCATATGGAAACCGCCTTTATGGTCAGGCAGCGGATTATTGCGAACATTAGGAGCAGGGTCCTTGGCTACAATGATCTTGTTATCTATGAGGGTTTGTATCTTGTCTTTCAAGGAACGGCATTCCTCGATGGTGTGTCCTTTCATACCAGAGTGGTAAGCACAGGTTTTGTTTGGGTTGACCCACTGAAATGGGTTCTCGGGGATGACAGGGGGGATGGGTGTGACATAACCGGCGGCTTTACGCTTTTCATATAATTGGTCAATGGGTTCAGCTATGGCAGTATAATGTTTTGGTGCACGATGGTCAAAATTTGGGCAAGGTCTCGGGAAGTTTTGGCGATTAGTGGGTGATTGATAGTGAGAAGGTTGGGAGTTGTAGGCATTGTAGACGGGAGCGGGTTGTGAGTATCTGGGCAAGGTAGGCTGATATGTGGATGGTGGAGTTTGGTGGGTGGGTGAGGGTGTCTGGTATTAAGGTGAAGGTGCTTGGTAACTTGGAGTTGGTTGGTATGTGAAGGAAGGTGCGGGGTATACTTGAGATTTGGGAGGGGACTTGGCTTGCTATGCCACCATCACGGCTCCTACCTCTCTTTTCTTTGACACACCACCGGATTGCAGAGCTTTGTGGGTAGCCTGTAAGGCTTAAAAGTTAGTAACCATACCGTTTTTGATGTGTTCCTCGATTCGCTCTCCCAACTTGATGATATCAGAAAACTTGTGCCCTTCGACCATCATCAGCCGCTCATAGTACTGAGGATCCTGAGCGTGCACGAAGAATTTCTTCATCTGCTTTTCTTCCAAAGCTGGCCTGACCTTACAGCCTCTGACCTCCAACGAGTAGCATACTCACGAAAAGTCTTAGTTGGTTTCTTCTTCAAGTTCTGAATCTATCCATGAAGTCTGTAGCCGTATTTACCCAATTGATCCATTTCTTTGGATCCTGATTGATGTACCAGGATAGTGCATCACCTTTCAAACTCCTCATGAAGAGTTTCATGCAGATCCTTTCTTCTTTTCCCACGCCGACCAATTTGTCGCAGTAAGTCCTCAGATGGACTCTTGCGTCACCAGTACCATCAAACATCTTGAACTTAGGAGGTTTGTACTCCTCGGGAAGTTCAACATCGGGCTGTATTCAAAGATCCTCATAGTTCAATCCCTCAACCCCTTTAACTCCTTCAACGCCCTGAACTCGGTTGGTCAATTTCTTGAGTTCCTTGGCCAGATTCCTGATGAGCTTATTCTTCTCGTCGGACTCATGGGTATGTGGTATGGAATGAGCTACAGTTTCCACATAAATGGGTTTGTCGTAAGCCTAGAAGTGATCTCTCGTCTGATCTTGGGGAGGTGGAGTGTTGTAGTGACATGTGTTGCGTGGTGCTGGTGGAACGTGATCTTTGGGGTGATTGGGTTATTTTGGGACGTTTTGGGGTAAAGTGGGGTTTAGAGTATCTGGGAAGTGAACGTCTGGAACGTTGAGGGAGAATGATAGGTGGGCCAAATTCTTGACTTGGTCAAGTTCCTCTTGGAACTTCAGCAACTTCTTCTCTAGTGGAGACATACCCTCGTGCAGAACCTGAATACCCTGACCATCAATGATCTCAACTTGTTCATCCCTGTTGTCTTTTCTAGTACCGCTTGCATCTGCCATTTTAGTTTTACCCTTGCTTATTCTTTTGGGAGGACTGGGAGGAGGAGGAGGGCCCTTTGATCTGGTGCAATAAGTTGTTGATGCCAAAGTGGACGAACTAACCTTTGGGGAAGGGGAATAACTAACAAAAAGGCAGTGAAGTTAGTGAAGATATAAAGAATATTGTGGTAATTTAAACACGTAATGCGAAAATGTAATATGCATCCTAAGTTGGGGAACCTCTTTATGCCCGAGGTAGGCCTAGCGACAAATTAATTTGGAGAACTTAAATACTAAATGCCTCATTTTATTGATGATAAAAATAGACAAATCCAACTTGACTCTAAAAATACGAAAGATGCAAAATGTCATTAATGGCCAATGGCCTTATTACATCAAAAGCAAAGTAAAGACAAATCCTATCTATTTGGTCTCAGAAGGGCCTTCCCCAGAATCGACACCTCTACTTTCTTTTATCAACATTCCTATCTCGCAGAGTCCCAGCAGCAAGTAGGTCTTGGCTAAAATTCCTACTTCAGTTCCCTTGGTCTTTTGACAAGTCTCGATCCTCCTAAGGAACTTTTCCTCCTAATCAACGATGCCTCGTTCCAAGTGTGGTAGTCTCTGGGTGGAACTGATAGCCATGTCCTTCCATTCCTTGATCAGCCTTTTGTTGGCTATGTGGATTTTGTGATGATCTTCTTCACAGTCACAGAGCCTTTTGTGCAGCTGGTTGAACCTAGTTGTTGCCTCGGCTTTCTCGTCTATGACCATATGTCGTTTAGTGAAACCCGGCTCAATATTTCTTCCCCAGTTATCTTCCAACCATCCCAGATAGTAAGGAGAGCAACCAGCGTGATACCTGTCAGGCTCGATAGTATCCTTTACCAACCGGATCCTGCAGTGCGACAATTGCTGAGCTTGACATTTGTGAGGGCCATCGTCATCTTGGAAGTCCGCCCTGAGATGACTCATTTTCTCGACGCTTGGAATGACTTGTTTCCTCCCTGCCTGCCTCATGACGCGAATCGGGACTTATGGGTATGTCCCTCTAAGACCAATCAATATCAGGAACGGGGTGTCTCTAGTCCGAATGATGAATTCGTCGGTCGGGAACCACTCAAACATCCATTGGATTTGATCCTCGGTGAGATCTCCCAATATCTCAACCCATCCCTTGGCATTTTCTGGTTGTGCAAACATGTCAGGGATGTAGTTCATTCGCTCTGGGTGATGGAAAGCAATATGATCATCCCAAATTCTCCTATGTATGTCTTGATGGTAGTCACCCCTTTGCAAATGCTCGGTGATCCAAAGCTGAAGTAGCAGGTTGCAACCCTCAAAATGTTTCGCTCCTAGTTGACAATTCTCCAAAGCTCGGTATATGTCAGCAACAATCATAGGTACAATGCTGAAATCTTGTCCGTTGATCCCTTCCATCAGAGTCTTGGTAACCATAGCCAATCTGGTGTGGATTCTCCCCTTCTTTGTCGGGAAGACCATCCATCCCAAAAAGCAGAATATGAAGACGAATACACGGCGGTGAATGTGTCCTAGAGAGGTGAGGGCGAACTCTTCCTGATATGTGCGGTAAGACTGACTACGGCCATACCTCTCATACAAATAGTCAAAAGGGATGTATGAGTCTTCCAAGCAGACTAAATCCGGATTCTTCTTGAGTCCCATTATTTTGAGAAAACCCCGTCCTATTCGGTTTTCAAGCATAAATAACCCTTGAGACTCCCAAGGCAAACCAGCTAAACCCATATCTCCTCCACCAGTGGTATCATCTCATTGTTCCCAAATCGAAAAACCGATCGATCACAATCCCAGAATAAGGTGGCAGCCTCTATCATCATGTTATTAGGCTGAATGTCCAAAAGAGAGGGCAAGTTGCCCAGGTGTTTTCTGACTGCTGTTTTGTCAGTTGAATGCAAGTCTTCCCACCAGTTCAGAAGTTTTGGGTGGATGTTAGTGACCACGCCGAATCTGGGGACTCGTGCCTCATCTATGCAAAATAAATAGGTTAGGCCCTTACCCCCACCGGACTCGACTATTTAATATCAATAATTAGCAATGAGCATTTAAGTTCTCCAAATAAATGCACAGAACGTCAAGGCATCCTTTTAGGTTCCAGGGAAACCCAATGGACTTTGGACAAGGCTATCTTAAAAGCTATTGTGCGGAAAACACGTTAGACTGGCTAGGTTTGACCATGATGCATGCAACATACAATCGAGTAAGGTTTCTATTGGGGTTTTAGATTGGGACCCTTAAGCGGACAACTCAAGGGGGAAGGCACGGAACTATCGACTGCACCGCTGATCGACTAGTTTTACCGCAAATACGCCTTTCCGAATTTAGGGGTAGTAATATTGGAATAGCGCAACCACTCATTGTAAGCGTTGCTATAGGATTTGTTTGGCACGAGTGGAATATGAATGCGGAGCATGGTATGTAGTAATAAGCATTAACATAGATAAGCATGTATTTTCACATTGAGGAAATTGGTAAAGAAAGGAAATACAACAGTTACAATGGAAAGCGGTTACAAAGAAAACATGAAGATATGTCAGTTACGTTCAGGTAAAATTAATACCTGTAAAAATAGACAATGAACGGCATATAACGGGGAATAGGAAAAGGCATGAGCATTTAAATGCAAATTAAAGGTCCAAATTTACAAAGCAAATTGTAATGGTATAAGCCTAGGGAACATCCCCAGCAGAGTCGCCATGCTGTCGCGCCCCCTTTTTCTATTGAACGGGTTAGGTACGGAGAGATCGGGTTGATGACATTCTGGACAACTCCTTAAAGGAAGAGGTTTAAGGAAGAGTCGCCACCTAACGATTTTTATGGTGCGTTAGGGCAGCTAGAGTTGATAACTCATGAACTAGTTCGCGTTACCAGAGATTGGGTAAGGGCTTGAAATTATCCCAAGGGGAAGGTATTAGGCACCCCTCAAGATCCACAACTGTGGTTCCCAACCAATAAGTTTTGTTAATTTGGATGGTGAGCAAGTAACAAATAAGGTTCACATAAGAGGGTATTTTAAACAAATATGAAAATCGTTAAAGGTTTTGGAATATCATAAACATTTGAAAAGAATTTTCCTAAGTTTAAAGTAATACGGATCACTTCAATGCAATACCCGGTATGCCATACCTCGAGGAGGAGGCTACACGTGGTATTAGCACACCGGTCATCATATTTGTATTCTACCCTTCCCACCCCGTAAGGTTATTTAAAGCGCATGTGTTGGTCACGAAAGCTTATTGCGTGCCATTACCCGTCCCATCCTATAAGTCCTGGAGGGTGTTTTAGGACTACTAATCCTACAAGGAAACAGCTAGGCAGAACCCTTAGGTTTAAAGGTCAAAATACTAAGCGACATACAAAAACAAGTAGGACTACACATATGAGGGAACATATAAACGCAAAGAAATAGGCTCATAGATCCCTCCACAAGTAAACATGTAAGCGGCACGTCTTAAACACAATTAAGGTCTCAAAGTTAAAACAGGAGTTTGAGTTGGAGAACAGTGGGTTTCAACGATTTGATTTTTCTTTTTGGAAAACTCAGTAATAAACAGGAAGTTCAGTTAAAAATAGAGCAGTTTAAAGGAGTTTTAGTAAAAAGAAGAGTGAATGCATAATTTCAAAAATCAGTAATTAGGAACATAGCAGGAGTTTTTAGAAAGAAATGGAATGAACTTCAGAAAACAAGAGTGAAAGCAGCAAGGTTTTAAGGATTTCGAAAGAGACTAATTAGCCTTAAGACCAGCCAAGTGTTGAACGACTTATTTTGGTTTTAGTGCGTATTAGGCCTAAGTTTGCCTAGGCGTCGTATACATTGCCTACTTTAGAAGGTGAACATGCATAGTTAACTCTGATTTTAAGGGATATACGTTGGCAAAATGTTGCAGGTAGTTTAACCATTTTTATTAAATTAAGCATGTGAATTAGGCGTTCTTACGATTGCAACTCAAAGAAATATAAGATCCTAAACAACAGGATATCTAATGCACATAGAGATTCCTAAAACCTGGTTTCTAAGATGCAAATGCAGCGATGACCTTATGCGGTTGATTTTGCTTGTTATTAACTGATCAGAATTAGGAGATGAGTGTGATAACATGCTGAAAGTGAAGGACCTAAAACAGTAATCCTAATATGTGAAATGCGTGTCCTATACAAGTTATCTAATGCACAAATAAAGTCTTATAGGCATGTTTTCTACCCATTACCTAAGCTAGGCATGCATAACCCCCATATTCACTATCCAGCCCCAATCATTCGTTTAGAAATTATTACAGACCATAATGAATGAATTACAGTAATGAAAAAGGAAAATAAGAAGTTATTCTATAGGGAGCCTTAAATCGGGACCAATCTTCCAGCCTCACAGCCTTACACAGCCTGGGTGCGGCAAAGCTCCCAAAGGTCCTTGTAAGGGCCCTGGCCAATACAAGCACCCAACAATTACCAACGATGAGATAGGTGCAGTGTAGAATTATCTGCCTCAGTGTGTTAAAGTTCAGATGGAACTCAAGGTCCCTAAGCAATGCTCACACTGAGGGGGGTGGAGATCCTAGAGGTCTAAGAGTAGAGTGAAGTGCTTCATATCCTAAAAGAGTTGAGTTTGAAAGGGAGTTTTGAAATCACATAGTTTCGGAGGATAACATAAGATCTTTTATGAAAACCAGTTTTGAAAAGAAGCAGCAGCAGATAGTCATAACTCAGCAGAGTTCCAGAAAACAATCACAAACAGGGGACAAAGGGTTGGCACAAGTAGTGGTAGAAATAATTATGCACATAATTAGTCCTTAGAACAAAGTTACAGATTCATCACATATTATAGGTAGGGATACAAGTCTGGGAATACCCAAGCATTAGAAGTCAGACGATTGCTAAGAAAATAATATCAAAGGATGCTGGATATGCAAAGAGAAGAGAGTAACCACATAGTCAAGAGATACATAAGACATAATGAACCACAGAGAACAGAACAGGAGTCATGCTAAGCTAGAAGAAGAAGAGAGATCATAGAAAAAGAGTAGACATGCTAGTTACATGGTAGGCCACAGAACCATAAGTAAAAGCATAAAAGAAACAATAAGAACCTCAACAAAAACTGAAACATATTGTTTAGGATGTTGTAATCTTAAACTAGAACATACCAGTGATGAGAGCAAAGAGCAAGAAGAAGAGAGCAAAGTGATAGCACAGTATTAGCCTTGACTTAACAGCCGGCTAATAATAAGCAAGAGTAAAGAACAGTAAACAGAGACAAGAGAACAAGAGAAAGAACACAAGAGAGAGTAGTATAGAGAGAGTTTAGATTGATGTTCGACTCCTTTGTTAAATGAAGGAGCAAAAGTACTTATAGTTGAAAATAGGTGATCACATAAGGTAAGAATCACAAATAAAAGAAGGCTGAATCAATCAGTGAGAAAGAATACACGGTTCCCTTGAATCGTGGAATTCAAAACTCGAAAAATGGTAAAGAACACATAGCATATAAGGTAAATAGAAGGTTGTACCAAATTAAATAAGGAAAGGATCAGAGTAGCATGGTAATTAAGGAACTCATATCAATCAGTAGGCCATTAAGACAAGTAATCCCTTAAGTTAAGGGATTCAAATTCAAACGGTAAAACCAGTGACATATAAGGTAATAACAATCAGTACGTGATCAATAATGAAGGAATTAGAGTTCACTAAGTATAGGGTAGTCAATTAAGGCTAGGTTCAAAATATTCTAACTAAGGAAATAACCAGTAAGAATAAATCATCACAGACGAATCAATCAATTCGAATAAAAGCTTAGGGTTTTACAAGAAAATATGTCAATCAACCCCCCTAAGTATTGAATCCAGGGTCGATTACATAAGAGCTACAATCACATAAATAGACAGGAATATTCTGGCATAGTTAACAAGCAGACTGAACAAACACTAGAAAAGATGCTTGTCTGAATAAACTAGGTAGTCACAAGCATAACCTAGGCTAAGAAACTCAGTAGAACATATTCAAGGTAAGGTAATCATAGAGATTTAGGCAAAGAGAGACGAACAATCATGCTAGTACAGAACCCTACATAGAAGTTTAGGGTTTTTAACACAAACGAGATAAAAGATAGTAGAAGCCATAGAATCAGTCACAATATGCAAAGAATCGACTCAATACATAAAGAAAAGCTCAGCTTTAAACAAGCCTACAAGATTCTGAGAAACCCTAATTTTAAAAGGGAAGTAAAACATTTAAAAGTTGTTGAATCTCAAAGATTCAGTTGATAATAAAGTAGAACATAAAGAAATAGGTAGGAATCGTTAAGAAAACACGAGATTTAGGAGGTTTTTGGCAAAAATTAGGGTTTCAAGAGAACCCGGAGAAAATCGGAGAACCTGCTGTAGAACTTAGAGATGGTGGTGGCTATGGCACCATTGCATCGAACCTCGCCGGAGACAGGCGGGAAACAACCAAGGCAGGAACTTCCATGGCCGTATGGCATGGTTTAAGTCTTTAAAGGTCCTCAGAGATGAAGAGAGTCGGAGAGACGGAGCGTCATGGTGGCTGGTGATCGAAATGGGAAAGGCTGGAGGTGGCCAGAGAGGCGGTGGAAGCCATCGGAGAAGATGAAGAGCCCAGAAGGCTCTAGAGAGATGAGAGAGCAGAAGAGACGAGAAAAGAGAGAGTGTAGCCTTGGAAAATGAGAGACCGGGGGGGAGGGGTTGGTAGGGGTTTAATTATGGTAGGTGGATTTTGGACCGTTGATAAAAAATGATCAACGGCCAGGATTGGATGATGAGTTGGGACGGGCAGGTAAAGGTTTGGGCATGGATAGTGGGTTGGTGCAATTGGGCTGGGATTTGGGTTTAATAAGAGTGGCTAAATGTTAAATACCCAATAAAATAGGATGATTAATTAATAAAAATAATTAATAATTGTATAAAAAATAAAATTAAAGTCAAATAAATCCACTTACAATAATTAGACAATATTAAAAATGTAAGAAATATAAAATTCAAATTTTAAAGGTATAAAAAGTCTAACTAGGCCATAATTGCAAAATAATTATAATTGCAATTAAATAAGGCTCAATTAGCATATTTATGAAATAATTTAATTTTAAAAAATAAAAAGTGATTATAAATTACATACTGAATTGGAAAATATTTTGAGATTATTTAGAGCACAATTTATGAATTATTTAGATATAAAATATTAAATAAATAGGGAAATGATTCAGATAAAAAAATGGAAAAATTAGCAAAAATATTCATTATTGCAAAGAATGATTTTGAAAGCATATATACAGGTTTGAAAATATTTTGAGGAAAAATTGGGTATCAACAATGACATTGTGATTTACTCACGTAGCCTGGGCGAGCACGAGCAACATTTGAGAGTTGTGCTCCAGACCTTGCGAGAACAGAAGCTATATGCTAAGTTCTCCAAGTGTGAGTTCTGGTTTGATTTTGTGGAATTCTTGGGACATGTGGCATCCGGAGAGGGTATCAAGGTTGATCCTAAGAAGATTAAGGCAGTTCAGAGATGGTCGCCTCCTACTTCAGCTAGAGTGATCAAGAGCTTCTTGGGTCTAGTAGGTTATTATAGCCGATTTGTGGAGGGCGTTTCTTCCATTGCAGCCCCATTTACTAGGTTGACTCAAAAGAATGCCCCGTTCCGATGGTTCGATGAGCATTGACCTCAGCACTAGTTTTGATATTTCCTTCTGGTTCTAGGATGTATACAGTATATTGTGACATTTCACGCATTGGTTGGGGTGTATATTTATGCAGGAGGGAGAGTTATTGCTTATGCATCGCGCCAGCTGAAGGTTCATGAGAAGAATTACCCTGTGCACGATTTGGGGTTGGCGACGATCGTTCATGCTCTTAAGATTTGGAGGCACTACTTGTACGGGGTGTCTTGTGAGGTTTATACAGACTACCGCAGCTTGCAGCACTTGTTCAAGCAGAGGGATCTCAATTTGAAGCAGCACAGATGGCTTGAGTTGTTGAAGGATTATGACATCACCATTCTTTATCATCCGGGCAAGGCAAATGTGGTAGCAGATGCCTTGAGCAGGAAATCAGAGAGTATGGATAGTTTGGCTTATATTGCAGCAGAGCAGAGACCTCTAGCCTTGGACATTCAGTCCTTGGCTTATCTCCTGGTGAGGTTGGACCTTTTAGAGCCTCGCCGAGTTCTTGCACATGTGGTTGCTCAGTCTTTGTTATTGGGAGAGATTAAGGCCTGACAACTTGATGATCCATGCTTGGCAGAGCTACAGGAGACAGTGGTTCAGGGCGGTGCCAAGGAGGTTACCATTGGCGAGGATGGTGTTCTGAGATTTCAGGGCCGTTTATGTATTCCAAATGTTGATGGCCTGAGGGAGAGGATTCTAGAGGAGGCACACAATTCACGGTATTCTGTTCATCCTGGTGCTACGAAGATGTATCGTGATTTGAAGCAGCATAACTGGTGGAGGCGGATGAAGAAGGACATAGTGGAGTATGTGGCTAGACGTCTTAATTTCCAGCAGGTCAAGTATGAGCACCAGAGGCCACGAGGCCTACTTCAGCAGATGCCCATTCCTGAGTGGAAGTGGGAGCGCATCACTATGGACTTCGTGGTTGGGTTGCCTCAGACTTTGCGGAAGGTTAATACGGTTTGGGTCATTGTGGACAGGTTGACCAAATCAGCGCATTTCGTTCCAGTAGCTACTACTTATACTTTTGAGAGGTTGGCCTAGATATACATTCAGGAGATAGTCCGATTGCACGGTGTGTCGGTGTCTATTATATCTGATCGAGGTCCTCAGTTCACCTCGCACTTCTGGAGAGCATTGCATAGTTAGTTGGTCACCCAGATTGATCTCAGCACAACATTTCACCCTCAGACCGATGGTCCGTCGGAGCAGACAGTTCATATATTAGAAGACATGCTCAGGGCATGTGTGATTGACTTTGGAGGCCAGTGGGACCAATTCTTGCCATTGTCCGAGTTTGCTTACAATAATAGTTATCAGTCCAGCATCGAGATGGCTCCATTTGAGGCTTTGTATGGTCGGAGATGTCATTCTCCTATCGGGTGGTTTGAGCCTAGCAAGGCTAAGTTATATGGCACTAACTTGGTAAAAGATTATTTAGAGAAGGTGAAGTTGATTCAGGAGAGGCTCCGCACAGCACAGTCGAGACAGAAGAGTTATGCGGATCAGAAGGCGCGTGACGTATCATTTATTGAGGGAGACAAGGTTTTTCTTAAGGTCTCGCCGATGAAGGGTATTTTGAGGTTCGGGAAGAAAGGAAAGTTGAGCCCAAGGTTTATAGGTCCTATCGAGATATTGAGGCGAGTTGGGGAGGTTGCTTATGAGCTTGCTTTACCTCCCAGTTTATTAGGAGTTCATTTGGTCTTTCATGTATCCATGCTCCGGAGCTACCACGCCGACTTCTCTCACGTGTTTGATTTCATCACCATTCAGTTGGATGAGAGGTTGGGCTACGAGTTTGAGCCAATTTCTAGTATTGATAGGCAAGATCGAGAGTTCAGGTCTAAGAGGATTTCGGCCGTAAAGGTCCAGTGGAGGGGAAAACCAGTCGAGGAGGTGACTTAGGAGTCCGAGCAGGACATGCGGAGCCGATATCCACACCTATTCAGCACTTCAGGTATGATTCTAGACCCGTTCTAGGACGAACGTTGGTTTAAGAGGTGGAGAATGTGACGACCTGACCGGTCGTTTTGCGTTTTAGGACCCCGTTCCTCTAAATGATACTTCCCGTAGTTTCGTTTTATGATTTATGACCTGTGGGGATGGGTGGTCCGGGATTTAGAAGGGTTTGGAATGGTATAGGAACACTTAGTTCCTTAAAGTTGGCCTTTAAGGCCAAGTTTGACTTCGGTCAACGTTTTGAGTAAACGACCTCGGAATAGAGTTTCGCCGGTTCCGGTAGCTTCGTATGATAAATGCGGACTAGGGCGTGTGTTCGGAACGGGTTTCGGATGACCTGGGAGCATTTCAGCGCCCAATAGCGAAAATAGAGTTTCCTTAAGTTCAATTTGATGTTTGGAATGTGTTTTTGTGATATCGAGGTCCGAACGGAATTTCGAGATCGGGAATAGTTCTGTTATGTCATTTATGACTTGCTTGAAAAATTTTGTGTCATTCCAAGTGGTATAGGTCGGTTTGGCGCATTGTTCACGAATTCCAGAACTTAAAGTTCTTTAGCGGTTTTTTGAGTGTTCTGAAGGCTCAAGCAAGTCCGTATTATGATTTGGGACTTTTTGGTATATTTGGACAGGGGCTCGGGTGAGCCCAGGTGCCATTTGGGCATAAAATGAGCCAAAAACCAGCAGCAATAGCTGCGGTAGCACCTGGTCTGGTGTGACCGCACCTGCGGTTGCCCAGTCGCAGGTGCGAGACCGCTCATGTGGTCATTACTTAGTAGGTGCGGCCCCAGGTGAGGCAGCCCAATCGACGCAGGATAGGACCAAAATCCACAGAAGTGGAGCCGCTGGTGCGGACTCCGTTCCGCAGGTGAAAGCCCAGGCCCCTTGCCCCTCTTCCGCAGGTGCGAGTCTTTCTCGCAGGCGCGAGACTGCAGGTGCAGTCCTCGAGCCGCAGGTGCGGAAACCCTATAGGCAGTGAGGTCTTTTAAAATACGGGAAAGAACCATTTTTCTTCATTTCATTCCTCCATAGTAGACCTTGAGAGCTTGGGAAAGAGCCAATCGACCTAGCTACTGAAAGGTAAGTCATTTCTACTCTAATGTTAGTTTAATACATGAATTCCTAGGTAAATTAACCTCCTAATTAGTAGAAATCAAGGTTTAGGGCAAAAAATCTAGGTTTTTATGAATTGAGGGAATTACAATGGAATTGGTTATGAAAACACACAACACTCATATATTAATGATCCTTAGGTTATGGGTAAGTGTTTCCTTCGAAATTTTTTGAAATTCGAGCATGTGGGCCCGAAGGTGTATTTTGGGATTCTTCAAAGAAAGTTGAAATAACAAAGTAAATAGGGCAATTTCATTCCTTGAGTATAAGTTAATGTATTTATGCATCATTTGACTAGTTTCGAGTCCTTGGGAGACGAGTTTGCAGTTTCGGGCGCGTTCTTGACTGGAAAGTAGGCTCGACATGAGGTGAGTCTCCTTTCTAACCTTTTAAGAGGGAAATGTCCCCATAGGTGATTATAAATGATTGCTTGTCCTTATTTGCGCGGGCTACACACCTACGAAGTGAGGAGAGTCCGTGCGTAGCTACTATTATGCCTTGTCAGGTAGTTTAGGATTCACCAACATGCTTTATGTTGTATCTGTGATCTTGTATGTGGACTAGGTAGTTTAATATCCTGGAATTTCATATATGAAGGCCTAGGAGGTTATGTTTCGAAGTTGGTAATATGGAATCCCTTTTCTGCTAGAAAGATCCCCTGTTGATCATCTGAAATCCCTGAGGATTATGTATATGTATACGGGAACCCGAGTCGCATGTATGATTCGTGAGCGAGGCAGCCCTAGTATTATGATAACAGCGTCGCATGTTCGATTCGCGAGCGGGGCAACCCTAGTATTACAATAACCGCATCGCATGTTCGATTCGCAAGCGGGGCAGATAGATGCATCTATGGTACGGACCGTTCGACCCTCGGTAGTGCACATTTACTTTTCACGTCGTATCGACCGTACATTCACGGTCAGTTATATGTTTGATAAATTATGAGAAGCCCTGTGAATGTAACTGTTGATTTTGTGAAAAAGAGAAGGTTAAACAGCTTTGATGCCATGGAAAGGGATGGCGTGAGGGTACTAGAGAATGTTATCTGATGCTCATTTCCTTTTTACCGTTCATTACTGCTATTACTATTTAGCCTGTATATATTTCATATTGTTTGACCCTAGTAAGTATAACGTCGACCTCTCGTCTCTACTTCTTCGAGGTTAGGCGGGATACTCACTGGGTACATATCTGTTCATGTACTCATGCTACACTTCTGTACTTAATTGTACAGGTTCTGAGGCTGGTGCATCTGGTTATTAGACCGGAGCTTGATCCTAAGAGTATATTCTGGACCTGACTTCATGGTGAGTTGCTTCCCTTGGCGATTCTCAGCAGCACTATTGAGTTATCTTTTGTTTATTTCTGTCTACTTCTTTCAGACAGTAGAACAATTTATTTTCATCATTTGTATATTTTACTAGTTCGCTTGTAGACTCGTGACACTAGTTCATGGCACACGTAGTGGACATTATATTTTTGGGACTGTATATGTTGGTTCATGATCCTTTTGGTTACTTTGATTCAAGTTGGTTAAATTATCTGATGCCACTTAATGTTTTAAACTTAAATTTGGCAAGTATCAAAATGCTTTTATAAAAGAAAAGAATTTCACTAGTAGATAAATTGTTGGCTTGTCTGACCACGGTGTTGGGCGCCAACACAACCTGAGTTAGGATTTTTGGTCGTGACAACATGGTATTAGAGCTCTAGGTTCACGTAGGTCTCACGAGTCACAGGCAAACCCATTAGAGTCTTGCGGATCGGTACGGAGACATCTGTACTTATCTTCGGGAGGCTATAGAGTGTTAGGAAACCTCTTTTGTCAGATTCTATCGTGTAGTCGATGGTATACTAAATCTCACTCTTCTATTCTCTCACAGATGGTGAGGACGCGCGTAGCTGACGTTCCAGACATGGGAGATGCTGCTGCCCCCGCCGTCAGAGGCCGTAGTAGAGGCCAGGGAGGGCACCAGCCCGAGGTAGGGGACGAGGGCGTCCAAGAGCTATTCCAGTTGCACCAGCAGCAGAGGACCCTATTATAGAGGAGCAGGGCGAGGTGCCCCCAGCAGATCTTGCTCAGGTGGACTTTATGACCGCACCAGGCTTTCAGGAGGTCATGGGCGTATGATGCGGTTCATGGATACTATGACGCAGACTGGTATATTTCCAGCGGATCTTGCCACATCTCAGACGGGAGGGGGAGTCTAGACCCCTACTGCCCAGGCCGCAAAACATGCAGCATCAGTATATCAGACCCCGGGTACTTTGCCCGTGGGTGGGGCCCGGCTGGTAGCAGCAGCACCTGAGCTCCGACCAGCTGCGGACGACGATCCGCAGAAGCTATTGGATAGATGGACTAGATTGCACCCTCCGGTCTTTGGGGGGGAGCAGGGCGGGAATACCAGGACTTTATTGATAGGTGAAGGGACAGACTGCACAACATGAGATATTGGAGTCTCATGGAGTCGACTTCAATACCTTTCAGTTTGGAGGGAAGGGTCGGCAGATGGTGGCAGTCCTATGTTCTTGGCAGACCGGCAGATTCTCCTCCTGTCACCTGGGAGAAGTTAACTCGGATATTCCTGGACAGATACATTCCACCCTCTGAGTGGGAAGAGATGTGGTACCAGTTTGAGCAGTTGAAGCAGGGTTCGATGTTAGTGATAGACTACGAGGCTAGATTTTTTGAGCTGTCACGTCATGCAGTCATGATACTACCTACAGAGGCTTATAGAGTGCAAAGGTTTGTAGCCGGGATGCATCCAGGAATTAGGGTCAACATGGCCCGAGAGGTGGATATGGGGACTCCTTATCAGCTGGTGGTAGAGATTGCTCGCAGGATCGAGGGGTATCGATCGAGGATCAGAGCAGGTGCAACAAGAAAAGAGAGCCTGATTCTCCGGTGATTTCAGAGGTGCCCCAGCTAGCGGCAGAGGTTAGTTTGGAAGGGGCCATCCCAGCAGGCCCCCATATTCAGCACCCCCACCACCTCCTCGTGGTGCTCCAGTGAGGCCTTGCTTAAGTGCTATGCTAGAGAGTTCTCACCGTCCCCCAGCTATCCAGGGTCTTTCTTCAAGGAAGCAGGCCATGGCACCAGTGAGATGTTATGAGTGCGGGGATCTAGGCCATATAAGGAGGACTTGTCCTAGGTTTCGGGGCAAGGCGGTACAACTGGGTTATTAGCCTATGAGTCCAGCACCAGCGGCCCGACCACCTAGAGGTGGAGGACAGGCCGGTAGGGGTCGTCCTAGAGGTAGAGGCCAGTCAGGGGGAGTTCAGTCAGCTCCTGTTCATTCCGGCGGAGCTCAGTCGTCTGGTGCTCCAGCTAGATTCTATGCTATTCCGACCAGATCAGATGCAGTGGCCTCAGATATGATGATTACATGTATTATTTCAGTATGTGGCAGAGAGACATCAGTGTTATTCGATCCAGGATCCACTTATTCTTGTGTATCAGCCCTATTTGCTAGTTTCCTTGATGCTCCTCGCGAGTAATTGGGTACTTCTATTTATCTGTCCACTATTGTGGGTGATTATGTGGTAGTAGACCGGACTTATCGTTCTTGTGTGGTTTCATTTTGTGGGTTCGAGACTAGAGCGGACCTCCTATTGCTCGATATGTTTGATTTTTAGGTTATTCTAGGCATGGATTAGCTATCTCCCTATCACGCCATTCTAGATTGCATGCCATGACAGTTACTCTAGCCATGCCCAAGATGCCTAGGCTGGAGTGGAGAGTGTTGTTTTAGACGTCAATACTACACAATATTATAGGTTAATTGTGCAGTACCCAATTTTCGAATGCTATCTAATAAGAAGAACCTGGTTCTTCTTAGCCTACTACTAACTACAGTTTGCGGAATAATTAAGCAGTAATAGTAAAGACACAGGGATTTTTACGTGGAAAATACCTGGCTCAAAAGATGAAAAAACCACGACCTACTCCTCAGTAGGACTTGCTCAAAACTCTTCACTAAACTCTGAGCCAAAACGGACTTACAAAATAAACTCTTTTGTAATCCTAGGACTAACTCTAATTCTCTTTGTATCAACTAGCCTCTAGCTAATTTCTACAGGATTCAAGCTAACTCTAACTTGATCAATTTGTACCTATTACAATTTGATTCTAGTAAAGCTGATAAGATATAATATTGAAACTCCTACTACAATTAACTAGACTCAACATACAAACAATGAAACTGTTCCTTCTAGTTGAACTGTAGCCTTTGTATCGCACAATAATTCTGTTTGCAAAACCTCTGGAACTTTTGCTTCAGAACTTGATTCACTTTTGTACTTGTGCGTCACTTCTTTCAGCAGTAATACTTTAATTATTTATAGAGGTCGTTTGTTGAGTCCATGATACAATTCTGATCCAACTCTTCCTTGGTAGACAAGTTTGATTGTAACTCAACTTCCTTCCTCTATTCCTGTCCTAGCTGAAATCAACTTATTTCTTCTCTATCAATTTGCAAACTTTTCGTATTAGGAGACATTCTCTTAGTTCTTTGATACTTAGAAATCACTAATATCTCCTAGACTTGTACGATTTGTGATCCAACAGCTTCATACATAAGTGTGTGCTATGATGGACCTGGTTCCACTGGACACCTGCTGTCAATCTTCAAAATCCATTCAGTGACATGGGCCAACAAATTCCCCCTTTTTGATGATGAAAAACTCTGTGCATTTATCCTGTATACACATCCAACACTTTGTATTTTTGTGAGCATTAATCATCAAGAACCAGGTTCATTAGGTTATAAATATCACTTCAAAAATTTGTTAAAAACAATAACTGGAGCACATCTTCCCCCTTTTGGCATCATTGAAAAGTTGCAAAATGATACTTACCAGTTTAATTCTTACTCATGCCCAATATAGGCAACTGCAGGTGCAAACATGATTAATCAACAAAATAAACCAAAAATGTAAGCTAAATCATAAATAAAGACATTTGTCAAAACACCAAGCTTTCATTTAATTAACATGGTGGATCAACACCAAAACAAATTAAAAGAAAGATAATCAAAATATGAGTACGAAAGAATTAAAAAACTGAAACGAACAACTAGACACAGTCCCGAACTTGGCACTTGATAGGATAAGAAGGGATAGTTCTAGAAATTCCTAAGTTTGGGGTGGTGCAGACGAGGCAGGATTCTTGGTTTGGATAAGAGACAACATTTGGTGTAAGACACCCTCATTTTTCTCCTTCTCCTTGGCTAATTCAGCTTTGAGAGCATCACGCTCACCTTCTACCTCAACTAAGCGAGTCTTCAAGCGAAGGATCTCCATATCCTTTTGCTCACTTTCTTGCACCAGAGTACGGACCTTGCTGTTGACCGGTTGCTTCCGAGATGAACCAAGTTCATCTGCCGGGGCACTGACAGTGTAATCACATGATAGCAAAGTGTCCTTCCCAAAGAAATCCTTAGCAGTAGCCATTTCAGCCTTCTTTGTGGGAACTCCAAATGACCTAGAACTGCAGTAAGTATAAATCCATAAGGAATCGCATGGGCCTTGGTGCCATTTACCACCCCGTCCAAAAGATGGATGATCAAAGATGGCCAATTGATCGGCTTGCCTCTATATAGGCACTCCATGAGCGTTAGATCCATATAGTTTGCAATGTGCCTGCGCTCTTGTCTTAGCAGCAGAAATTTAATCACAAACTCAAAGAACAGCTTGTGTTCAGGCTTCATCTAGCTTTTGTACACTGCCCTGGGTTCAAGCTCTTCCTCATTGTCACAAAAGAATCTGGTGATGGTAAGTGCTGAGGCCATTCCATCCAAGCAAGGCCATCTCTGTCTCGTATAATCATCATATCCCTCAGATGGAATATCTAGAATGACTCCCAGTTCTTGTGTGTCAAAAGAGACTTCAACTCCCCTGACCAATGATGTAACCCTTCCTTCAATCACAATTGCATTCCCCATGAATTCCACTACTTCATTTCTGACTAGCCTGCCCTCTAAGCGAAGGACCATGTCCTTCCAGCCTTGAGCTGCCAGAAAATCTACTAAGTACCTCATACCTGGTTCCTCCAAGTCTTTCAGTAATTTTCCCTTTAAAATATGTAGCTTGCCAAACATGGCAACTCTATAAATCGACACTTCTCCAAGCTCATTCTCATCATCTCCACTACAATCAGGATCATTATCTTTCTCAACAATCTGAACTTTCTTCTTTGACTTTACCTTGGACCGTGTCCTTGTAGATGTACCCACGGTGGTAGCAGACATAGGTGCTGACTTCTTTAAGGAAGTCTTAGTCAATTTTGCCTTGGGTTTCTTGACCACCACTGGAGTAACCTCTTCATTCTGTTGGACCAGGTCCAACATCTCATCAACAACAATAGCCTCAACAGGCTCCCCTACTTTCGCTTTCCCTTTCTCAGCACTCTTGAAGAGCTTTTTCTAGCTTCTCCTCTTCTTCACGAACAGTATTTCTCGTAGCTCGTACCTTTGGAACAGGTACACCAACAAATTCATCAGTTTTCCTTTTCTTTGAGGCCTTAGACTTAATGGACTTGGGAGTCCTTCTCTTCTTGGGGTTGTATGAGTCCCCTAGTTTCTTAAGTCTCTCAGCCAAGGTTTCTTCCCCAAAAGAAACAAGATCATCTATCTCCGTCTTAAGTTGTTCTAATCCAGCAGCAGCGTCGTCCACTTCATTAGTTCCCCCTAAAATTATGACATCATCTTCAAGATTCTCAGGAATAGGGCCACAAATACTGAGTATGGAACCATCCTTCCCAGAACCCCTCACACCTGCATCTCCCTCATTCTCACTAATTTTCCCAGTTTTTCTTGGCCTTATTGGCACTTCCACATCCACCACAGACCCAACCAGCACAAAATCTATTTTAAGAATTTAACACAGAGGTAACATAAATATTACCTTTCTCAGCACTTGACGAACCAGGTGCATCGTCCTCTTGTGCTAATTTAAATGATTTAGTGGATGAATCATGTTTGGGTTCTTCTTCAGCCTGTAATAAATCTTCCAAGAACTTTGCTCGTGACCCTGAAGCCACATATTTACGTGCATGAACCTTGACACAATGAGGTTTTGGGGCTGGAATAGGGTTTGGTGTAGGTCTAAGAGCCTCATGGTATTCAGGGGTTTCAGGTGTCTCAGAGGATTCAGAACTGTATACCGGTGGGGAATCAGACTCATATACTCCTTCATCGTAGTCACGATTTTGATAATCAGATGAAGCAGACGACATTTTTTATTTTTGAGAGAAAAAAGAAGAAAGGGCAAAAGACAGTGGAGATTTGAATGTTAAATGACTTGAACAGGGTTCGTCTATAGCTTTATTCACTATTGGTAATGATGGCCTATTTATAACTTGTGGCTGGGGTGATTGTAACGGACGAGTATTAACACAAGTAGGATACTAATCGATTAAGGACTGTCAGTGATTTGACATTGATTAGACCGTTTCTTTCCCCCTAAACCTAGGCTAATTTAATGAGACAAAACTTCTTGAAACTGGTTCATTATTTGGGTAAGTACAAGAATTTGAACTGAACCATAACAGGATAGAGTCCTACTCATGTCTGACTGTACTTGAATCAATACATTTATGGAGATGAAAACGTACCTTGTCAGTCATGTAAACCAGCATGGATGAACCAGGTTCATCCTGAAAAAAACTTTATTTTGCCTCAATTCACAAATAGGAAACATCATTAGCAACTAGGTAATCATATTAATACATGGCAGAAGAGTATGACAACAATTACATAGTGCTGAGCAATGATTAATCTGATTAACTACCCAATTAAAATTTCTAGCCATAAAACGTTCTCCTCCCTTTTTCTTTTTTTCAATAGGTGATCTTAATCATCCCGAATTCAAGCATGTTTCTCTCATAATGCTCCTTACTCAATGCTTTGGTAAATATATCAACAATTTGATGATCAGTGGCACAAAATTCAATCGAGATCATCCCCTTCTCATAATTATCCCTCAGGAAATGATGCCTAACATCTATGTGCTTAGTTATCTTGTGATGAACCGGGTTCTTAATCATACTAATTGCACTAGTGTTATCACAGTAAATAGGAATGCATCCCACATCTATACCAAAATCCAGGAGTTGTTGCTTAATCCACAGCAACTGAGCACAGCAAGAGGCTGCAGCCATATATTCAGCCTCAGCAGTAGACAAGGCTACTGAATTTTGTTTCTTGGTAGCCTAAGATACAAGGCAGGAGACCAAAAAGTGAGCCATACCTGAAGTACTTTTTTTGTCAACCAGGAAACCTGAATAATTAGCATCAACATATCCTACAAGGTCAAAATTACTACCTTTAGGATACCAAAGGCACAAATCAGTAGTGCCCTTCAAATATCTCAAGATTCTCTTCACTGCACTGAGATGGGACTCCTTTAGATTGGCTTGAAACCTAGCACATAGTCCCACACTGAACACAATATCAGGTCTACTTGCAGTAAGATATAGTAGAGATCCAATCATCCCTCTGTACGTCTTCTGATCAACGGATGAACCAGGTTCATCCACATCTAATTTTGTAGTTGTGGCTATTGGGGTATCTATCTCCTTTGAATCTTCCATTTTGAACTTCTTGAGGAGTTCTCTCACATATTTTTGCTGATGAATCATTGTTCCATGGGAGTTTGTTTGATTTGCAGACCTAAGAAAAAGGTTAGCTCACCTATCATACTCATTTCATACTCACTCCCCATTAGTGTAAACAAATCCTTGCTGATCTTCTCAGATGTTGCCCCAAATATGATATCATCAACATAAATTTGTACAATCAGAAGATCTTTTCCCTTTTCCTTTAAGAACAAAGTACTGTCTATTTTGCCTCGTTTGTACCCATGTTCCAGCAGGAATTTTGACAATCTCTCGTACCAGGCTTTAGGTGATTGCTTGAGACCATAGAGAGCCTTGTCATGTTTATATAAATGATCAGGTGATTCTTTGCTTTCAAAACCAGGAGGCTGTTTTACAAATACCTCTTCCTTCAAGTAGTCATTGAGAAAAACACTCTTTACATCCATCTGATGCAAAGTGAATTCCATGTGTGCAGCAAATGCTATAAGAATTCTGATTTCCTCCAATCTTACCACAAGAGAAAAGGTCTCATCATAATCAATTCCCTCTTCTTGGCTGTATCCTTGAACAACCATTCTTGCCTTGTTTCTAGTAATAGTTCCATCCTCATCGAGTTTATTCCTGAAGACCCACTTGGTGCCAATTATTGATATGTCCAGTGGTCTGGGTACCAAGTGCCATACTTGACCTCTTTCAAATTGATTCAGCTCCTCTTGCATAGCAGTTACCCAGTTAGCATCTTTCAGGGCTTCAACAATGTTCTTTGGTTCAGTCATGGATAGGAATGCATCAAACACACACAGATTTTTCAAGGAGGATCTAGTTTTGATTCCAGATCTCAGGTCTGTTATGATGTTCTCAAAAGGGTGAGAACTCTGATATCTGTGTGGTTTGAGAGCCAGTTGTTCACTTCTGGTTTGTTCCAAGTTGTCTTGTTGCAGTGGAACAAGATCAGGACCAATATTTTCATCAGATATTGTGGACAAGTCAATGACATAGATATTGTTCATTCCTTTTCCCTGCAAGACAATCTTGTCAGTAAGCAAGTTTATCACAAAACATTTCATAGAAGTAAGAGCGACAAGGTTACCTCTGTCACATAGTTGTGACACACTGATAAGGCTATATTTCAAGCCATCTATAAGATACACGTGCTCAATTGAACATGTGTCATCTTTATCTACCTTGCTGACCCCTATTACTTCACCTTTCTTTCTGTTTCCAAAGGAGACATTTCCTCCTTTGAGATTTTCAAGTGAAAGGAACCGTTCCTTGTTCCCTGTCATATGCTTAGAACAGCCACTATCCAAAAACCAAAACTGGCTGCCTCCCTTCACTTGTACCTTCAAAATAAATCAAGGGTTAGTTTTAAGAACCCAAACTAGTTTGGGTCCCTTTCCATGAGAGAATGGATGAATCAGATTTTTCCTGGCCCAATTTGGTAGCCATTTTTTCTTTTTAATGAATCTCTAATTTTTCTGACTGGCCTTTTCCTTTGCAGAACACTCATATTTAGAGTGGCCAGTCTTCCCACAATGGGTGCAAATTTTATTTTCAGGGAGAGTGAGATACTTGCTTTTGGGATCCCATTTAGGCAATTGACTCCCAAAACCAAGCCCTCTCCGGTTGCTACTATGATTCTCTTGGAGCCATATTAAAGCATCAGAAGACTTATTCCACTTACGTGTTCTATCAAATTCATGTTTGACTTTGCCAAGTTCTTCTTTAAGAGACTTTATCTGCTCATCTTTGGCATACATTTTATCTTTCAATTTACCTAAGTCTTCTTCTAGCTTCGCATGAGAGTGATCAACTACCTTTTTACTGGATCCTAGTCTTAACTTTAAATTTTCAGATTTTAGTTCTAGAATCTCAGTTTCGAGTGGTTGAACCTGGTTCATCAAGACAGTGTTTTTCGTTTCATATTCACTGACTCTTATTTCCAGGTCCATGCATATTGCTCTCAGCATTGCACACTCTTTAGATAGTTGATCTTTCTCTTTAGAATTCTTCTCAGAATCATCAATGAAGTCAAGTAGCAACTCAGAGAGTTTCTCCTTAGATAGAAACTTTATTTTTGTTTTGAGAAGTGAGATACTTACTTGTGGTTCTTCATAAGTCTCCTCATAAAATTCTCCAATTTCCATGAGAGCTTGATCTTTTGTCTCACCATCTTGTGATTCTTCATCTGAACTTTCCCCCTAGCAACGACCATAGCCTTTGTAGTAGTTTTCTTGGGTTGGACCAGTTCCTTCTTCCTGTTCTTTCTTTCATATCTCTTCTTCCTCCATTCTATTTCCAATTGAGGGCAGTTCTTGATGAGATGATCAGTTTTTCCACACTTGTAGCATCCCTCATTAGCTGGCCTTTCAGGAGCCTTTGCCTTGTTGAAGTTTCCCCCTCTAGAGATGCCTTTCTTCCTCATGAGAAAGTTTCTGAATTCTTTGGTGATCATGGCCATCTCATCATCCTCCAGATCTGCTCCCTCTGAGATCCTTAGTGCTAGACTTCTTTCTTTCTTTGGAGCATCCATTTTCATGATCTTCCTTCTAAGTTCATAAGTAGTAAGATTTCCAATCAACTCATCTAGTCTAAGGGTTGCCATATTTTTGGATTCCTGAATGGCAGTTATCTTGCTTTCCCAGGAGATAGGTAGAACCCTAGTCAAGATCTTCTCAACCTTGTCTTCTTCAAGGATGAATCTTCCAAGAGACTTGAGTTCATTAATCAAGGTTGTGAACCTTGTGTAAATCTCCCGAATTGTTTCACCTTTCTTCATAGTGAAGTTTTCATACTGAGAGTATAGCAATGTACCTCTAGACCTCTTCACTTGAGTTGTTCCTTCATGTGCCACTTGTAGAGTATCCCAGATTTCCTTGGCAGTGGTGCAGCTTTGGATTCTGTTGTATTCATCTGGGCCTAGCCACACACTATCCACTTCTTAGTCTCGGCATTCTTCTCCCATTTATTCAGATCCTCAGTCGTGAAGTTAGCCCTAGTTTTAGGCACATCTACTCCTTCAGCAGTTTTCTTCATTGTTGCAAGCGGTCCATCAGTGACTATGTCCCAGAGTTCATAGTCCTCTCCAATAAGGTGATCCTTCATTCTATTCTTCCACCAAGAATAGTACTGGCCGTTGAAGAGTGGTGGTCTTGCAGTTGATTGCCCTTCCCAGTTCCCAGGCGGTGCACTCATCTTGATATTTTTCTAGGTGTTAGCCTCTTCAAGGATAACCTGCTCTAATACCAATTGTTGTTTTAGACGTCAATACTACACATTATTATAGGTTAATTGTGCAGTACCCAATTTTCGAGTGTTGTCTAATAAGAAGAACCTGGTTCTTCTTAGCCTACCACTAACTACAGTTTGCGGAATAATTAAGCAGTAATAGTAAAGACACAGAGATTTTTACGTGGAAAATACCTGGCTCAAAAGGTGAAAAAATCACGACCTACTCCTCTGTAGGATTTTCTCAAAACTCTTCACTAAACTCTGAGCCAAAACGGACTTACAAAATAAACTCTTTTGTAATCCTAGGACTAACTCTAATCCTCTTTGTATCAACTAGCCTCTAGCTAATTTCTACGGAATTCAAGCTAACTCTAACTTGATCAATTTGTACCTATTACAATTTGATTCTAGTAAAGCTGATAAGATACAATATTTAAACTCCTACTACAATCAACTAGACTCGATATACAGAAAATCAAACTGTTCCTTCTAGTTGAACTGTAGCCTTTGTATCGCACAATAATTCTGCTTGCAAAACCTCTGGAACTTTTGCTTCAGAACTTGATTCACTTTTGTACTTGTGCGTCAATTCTTTCAGCAGTAATACTTTGATTACTTATAAAGGTCATTTTTTGAGTCCATTATACAATTCTGATCCAACTCTTCCTTGGTTGACAAGTTTGATTGTAACTCAACTTCTTTCCTCTATTCCTGTCCTAGCAGAAATCAACTTTTGTCTTCTCTATCAATTTGCAACCTTTACGTATTAGGAGACATTCTCTTAGTTCTTTGATACATAGCAATCACTAATATCTCCTAGACTTGTACGATTTGTGATCCAACTGCTTCATACAGAAGTGTGTGCTATGATGGACCTGGTTCAACTGGACACATGTTGTCAATCTTCAAAACCCATTAAGTGACATGGGCCAACAGAGAGGTTCCTCAGCTAGTGCAGCCAGTTGAGTTATTTCCTTCCTGAAGGCTCGACATATGGTGGAGAAGGGTTTTCTGGCCTATATTGCTTACGTGCGGGACACCACTACCGAGTCTCCGACGATTGATTCAGTGCCAGTGGTTCGAGAGTTTGTTGATGTATTTCCTTCAAACCTTCCATACATGCCTCCGGATCGTGATATTGATATATATATATTGATTTATCCCCAGACACCCATCCTATTTCTATTCCCCCGTACCGTATGGCTCCGAGAGAGTAAAGTATTTCTTAGCTTAATGTGTTTGCATTTGGAAACTTTCTCGTTATGAAGATAGTGATTTTGTTGTGCGTATGTATTTGCGAATATTCCTATTGTGTTCATTGTGCTTGCATCCAAAGAAAAATCGTGAGTTGTGCGGGGGGGACGGTTGGTTCATGCTCTTGATTTCTTTCTTCGCCTTTATTTCTGTCTTGAGGTCCTGCTTGAGTCACCCTGGGTAACATATGGCTGCCATAGAAACAAAGTTTTCGAAAAGCATGCAAGCATTTGACAAATTATTTGTAGAAATGTAGTTGTTTGAAATATGTGACAATGTACGAGATCAAGTAATTTAGATGAACTGGTGACTGTGACACATTTAGGGACATTGCAACTTCCTTGATTTAGAATTTTGACGGTCCTCCTCAAAATTCTTCCCTAGTTTAAATGCATACTTTTGACAACACATTCCTTGGCTGTTCAAAACGTGATGAAATCGGACAAACTCTAGATCTTTCCCAGTTTTTGATCAAGGGGGAAATGAAGATTTTATTATGATGTCACCAAACCCACAAGTGTGCCTACTTATCCCCTCTTAAACAAGAATTAGGTCAAACATAGTTTAGTTAAATCAAATAGAAAAAATGCAAACAATCTGTAACGACCCGGTCGCTCGTTCCGAGAGTTTGCCCTGTTTTCCCCCATTTCTACTTCATTATTTGTTGTTCAGCTCTATTATGTTGTGTCAGGTCGGTTGGCTCGGGTTCGAAGTGATTTTGGAAAGGAATAAGACACTTAGTATCTTAAGTTAGTTATTTAGTGGAAAAGTCAACCAAAAGTTGACTTATGGTAAATGATCTCGGAATTAGATTTTTATAGTTCAAATAGCTTCGTTAGGTGATTTTGGACTTGGGAGTGGGTTCAAAATGTTATTCGAGGTCCGTGGTGGAATTAGGCTTGAATTGGCGAAATTTGAGTTTTAGGGATTTCTGCTCGGCAGTGGAAAAATAGATATCGGGGTCGGAATGGAATTCTGGAAGTTGGAATAGGTTCGTAGTGTCGTTTATAATGTGTGTGCAATATTTCAGGTAATTCGGACGTGGTTTGGTTGGTTTCGACATCGTTAGCAAATTTTGGAAGTTTAGAAGTTCTTAGGCTTGAATCCGAGGTTGATATGGTGTTTTTGTGTTGTTTTGGGTGTTTCGAAGGTTCTACTAAGTTTGGGTAGTGATATATGGCTTTTTTGAATGATTGGTTGAGTTCCCTAGGGCCTCGAGCATGTTTCGGATGGTTAACTGATTGAGTTGGGGAAGTTTGAACTGCTGAAAAATGTTCTGGTGTGATTCTTCTAGTGTGGCAACATCTGCGGATTGGGAGCCGCAGGTGCGATGATCGCAGGTGCGAAGGGCCTTTCGCAGATGTGAAAATGGAGGCTTGGGAAGTTAGCGCAGATGCGTAAGTTTGGTCGCACCTGCGAGCCTACAGGTGCGAGTGTTGAGTCGCAGATGCGGACGTTGGTGTTTAAGTGACTTTTCACAGGTGCACACCTGGGAGTGCAGGTGCGAGGAATATTCCGAAGGTGCGGAATCTCCAGGGCAGAAGGTATAAATTAAACCCTTCGCTAAATTTTGCCCATTTCCACCATTTTTGAGTCGGGATTGAAGCTTTTGAGGGATTTTGAAGAGGGATTCAAGGGGAAACACATTGAGGTAATGTTTTTGAACCTAACACTCGATTCTATGGTGATTTTCAGTTAATTAAGCATGAAATTTGTGGGATTTAAGGGTGAAAATCAGGGGAAATAGGGCGTGGAACTTGAGAGTTAAAATTGGGTGATTGAGGGGCCAAACGATGTTAGATTTTTATAAATTTGGTATGTATGGACTCGTGAAAGGATAAGGATTCTGATTTCGTGATTTTTATCGAACTTCGAGACGTGGGCCCGGGGGTCAGGTTTGGCCAATTTGGGGAGTTTTGATTTGATTTGATAACTTTCGCGTGGGATTTGTTCCTTTGGCATGTATTAATGATATGATTCTGATTTCGGATAGATTCAGGGTGATTTGAGGCCGAGTTGAGCGGCAAGGGCATCACGTAGTAGATATTTGTCCGGTTTTAGGTAAGTAATGATGGTAAATCTAGATCTGAGGGTATGAAACCCCTGAATTTCGTACTATTTTGATAATGAGGTGACGCACATGCTGGGTGACGGGCGTGTGGGCGTGCACCGGTAGGGATTGTGACTTGGCCCGTCCCGTGGCAACTGTAGAGTTGCATATTTTGATAAACTCTTTATGATACCTATGTGTTTTAGAAATGATTCTGTTAACTTGGGTTGAATGTCATGTTTGGGGCCTTGTGTCATACTGTTTGGACCCTTATGGGTACTTTACTATTATCCTCACATTTGTTTTTGATAGAAAGCATATCCGCAGTCATGATTTATACATGTTTAATTGTTTATTCTTGTTCATCACTCTATTTTTAATATATGAGAGTTGTTTTGGGCTGAGTTCCCTGAGTTTGTACTAAAAGGCTCGAGTGGCTTGTGAGGTTGATGTCTGAGTTCGACCGAGGGCCGGATTATGAGAATAGTTAGGGATCGGGCTGCACGCCGCAGCGTTATATATATCTATATATATCGGGCTGCACTCCGCAATGATATGTTGGATCAGGCTGCACGCCACAGCGATATTGGGTCGGGTTTAACGCCACAACGATGTAGCATTTGGGCCATAGGAGCCACTCCGGAGTCTGCACACCCCCAATGAGCGCAGTCGACTATATATTTATTGATCGGGCTGCACGCCGCAGCGGTTATTGTAAGGTACCTATTGAGTGTGAGTGATGATTGGTGATAGTTGAGTCACGAGTGATTGAGAGGCTTGCTCAATGGGCTTTATATGAGTGATACTTTGCCCGTGGGGCTTTATATGAGTGATAATTTGCCCGAGGGGCTTGTTTTTATGAAATTACTGTTTTCACTCTTTTTTTATACTGAGCCTCTATTCAAAATGTTGAACAAGTATTTTAAACGACTTTCATTGAAACTGGAGCTTTTACGAGATATTCAGAATTCAATTACTGATTTGATCCTGTTATTTCCACTGAGGAATTTACGTAATGAGATTTATATGATTTTAAATGTTCGTCACTGCACTTGGTCTTTAGTTGTAATTGTTACTTACTGAGTTGACGTACTCACGTTACTCCCTGCACCTTGTGTGCAGAATAAGGTTCCAAGGCATCAGAGTAAGAGCTGATCTTCTCTTTTTCAGAGTATTCCGAAGATTTGCGAGGTAGTTGCACGACGTCCACAGCCTTGCCTTTCTCCTTCCTATATTTTAGCATTTACTTTTTTTCTTTTCTCTGACTCATCTTGTATTAAGTAGACAGTATCAGACTTGTATTTTTAGTTGCTCATGACTAGTGACTCCGAGATCGGGCAGTGTTTTAAATGTTTACATATTTCTGCTTGTTTTGAAATATTTAAATGGAAGATTTATGATAATATCTGATTAGTCAATGAACTAATGAAAAGACCTTTTATGTTAAAAATAATGAATCGGCTAGCCTAGTATTGTGATATGCGCCATCACGACTGGGGCGGTTTGGGGTCGTGACAAGTTGGTATCAAAGCCTAGGTTACATAGGTCTCACCAGTCATGAGCAGGTTTAGTAGAGTCTTGCGGATCGGTCCGGAGACGTCTGTACTTATCTTTGGGAGGCTACAGAACCCTTAGGAAAAATCTCACATTCCTGAAATCTTGTCGTGCGAATTTGTTGATTCTGGTAACTAAACTTCTATTGTTTCATTCTCTCACAGCTGGTGAGGACACGAGCTACCGGGCAGAACGATCAGCCATTAGCTAGGCCCGTGAGGGGTTGAGGCCGCGGTCGAGGCCATGGCAGGGGTAGGGGTGTAGCTCGCGGAGCAGTCGGGGCTGTACCTTTAGACCCACCCATTATTCCAGATCAGGTCCAAGCCGCAGATGTTCTAGCGGGACCAGCCCAGGCACCGGCTGTGCCTATTGTTATCCCAGGTCTTCAGGGGACGTTGACTCAAATCTTCACCGTGTGCACCAGTCTTGATCAGGCGGTTGCTGTTTCTACTACAACAGCTATTTCTCAGGCCGGGGGAGGCACTCAAACTCCTACCACTCGTAAACCTGAGTAGGTTGTTTACGGACTTCAGACACGAGGAGCATCCCTAGCCTAGACGGTTGCACTTGTTCTGGATTATGTGAATCCCGTCATGCCAGATGACCAGCAACGTAGGTTGGAGATGTTTAGTAGACTTTAGTCTCCAACTTTCAGTGGCATAGAGGGAGAGGATGCCCAGGGTTTCTTAGACAGGTGTCATAAGATTCTGTTGGCCCATGTCACTGAATTAGTTTTGAAGTTTGACAAAAGGTGACAAGTTGAACCAGGTCCATCATAGCATACACATCTGAATGAAGCAGTTGGTACAAGAATCGTACAAGTCTAGGAGATATCAGTGATTCCTGAGTATCAAAGAACTAAGAGAATGTCTCCTAATAAGAAAAGGTTGCAAACTGATAGAGATGACAGAAGTTGATTTCAGCTAGGACAAAAATAGAGGAAGGAAGTTGAGTTACAATCAAACTCGTTTACCAAGGAAGAGTTGGATAAGAATTTATTCATGGACTCAACAAACAGACTCTATAAATAATCAATGTATTACTGCTGAAAGAAGTGACGCAGAAGTACTATAGTGAATCAAGATCTGAAGAAAAAGTTCCAGAGATATTTTGCAAGCAGAATTGTTATGCGATACAAAGGCTACAGTTCAACTAAAAGAAACAGTTTCATTATTTGTGTATTGAGTCTAGTTGATTGTAGTAGGAGTTTCAACATTGTATCTTTTCAGCTTACTTAGAAGCAATTGTAATAGGTACAAATTGTTCTTAGAATTAGCTTGAAATCTGTAGAAATTAGCTAAAGGCTTTTTTATACAAAGAGGATTAGAGTTAGTCCTAGGAATACAAAAGAGTTTATTTTGTAGGTCCGTTTTGTCTTAGAGTTTTAGTGAAGAGTTTGAGAAAATCCTACTGAGGAGTAGGCCGTGGTTTTTTCACCTTTTGAGCCAGGTGTTTTCCACGTAAAAATCCCTGTGTCTTTACTATTACTGCTTTATTATTCCACAAACAGTAGTTAGTAGTATACTAAGAAGAACCAGGTTCTTCTTATTAGACAACACTCGAAAATTGGGTACTGCACAATTAACTTATAATATTGTGTAGTATTGAAGTCAAAAATATCAATTGGTATCAGAGCAGGTTATCTTTGAAAAGGCTAACACCTAGGAAAAGATCAAGATGAGTGCACCACCTGGGAACTGGGAAGGTCAATCAACTGCAAGTCCACCACTCTTCAATGGCCAGTACTAATCTTGGCGGAAGAATAGAATGAAGGGTCACCTTATTGGAGAGGACTATGAACTCTAAGACATAGTCATTGATGGACCACTCGCAACAATGAATAAAACTGATGAAGGAGTAGATGTGCCTAAGACTAGGGCTGACTGCACAACTGAGGATCTAAAGAAATGGGAGAAGAATGCCAAGGCCAAGAAGTGGCTAGTGTGTGGACTAGGCCCAGATGAATACAACAGAATCCAAAGTTGCACCACTTCCAAGGAAATCTGGGATACTCTACAAGTGGCTCATGAAAGAACAACTCAAGTGAAGAGGTCTAGACGTACATTGCTATACTCTCAGTATGAAAACTTCACTATGAAAGAAGGATAAACAATTCAGGAGATGTACACAAGGTTCACAACCTTGACTAATGAACTCAAGTCTCTTGGAAGAGTCATCCTTGAAGAAAACAAGGTTGAGAAGATTTTGTCAAGGGTTCTACCTATCTCCTGGGAAAGCAAGATAACTGCCATCCAGGGATCCAAAAATATTGCAACCCTTAGACTAGATGAGTTGATTGGCAACCTTACTGCTTATGAACTCCGAAGGCAGGCCATGAAAATGGATTCCCCAAAGAAGGAAAGAAGTCTAGCACTAAGGATCAGAGAGGGAGAAGATCTGGAGGATGATGAGATGGCCATGATCACCAAAGAATTCAGAAACTTTCTCATGAGGAAGAAAGGAATCTTAGAGGAGGAAACTTCAACAAGGCAAAGGCTCCTGAAAGTCCAGCTAATGAGGGATGCTACAAGTGTGGAAAAACTGATCATCTCATCAAGAACTGCCCCCAGTGGGAAGTAGAATGGAGGAAGGAGAGATATGAAAGAAAGAACAGGAAGAAGGAACTGGTCCAACCCAAGAAAACTACCACAAAGGCTATGGTAGCTGCTTGGGGGGAAAGTTCAGAGTGAAGAATCAGAAGATGGTGAGACAGAAGATCACGCTCTCATGGAAATTGGAGAATCTGATGAGGAGACTTATGAAGAACCACAGGTACAAGTGAAGGGAAGCAGCCAATTTTGGTTTTTTGATAGTGGCTGCTCTAAGCATATGATAGGGAACAATGAACGGTTCCTTTCACTTGAAAACCTCA
>ML258095.1:100077-122887 GCA_005239495.1 Nicotiana undulata | reverse complement strand
AAATTGATATGATATGTCTGGTGGGAGCGGGTTGCACGCCGCAACAAGGAGTGATATGGGTGGACAAGTGAGATCGAGTTGCACGCTACAACATAAGCAATAAGGGTATTATATATAGGGAGGAGCAATAAGGGTGGACAGGTAACAGCGGGTTGCACGCCGCAACAAGGAGCGATAAGGGAGGACATTTACGTTATTACTGATTTTTTTTAAAAACAAAGATTTGAAAATTTTAATGTTTTATTTTACTATTCTTCATATTTTGCACTACTTTTATTTAAACTAAAGATTGAAAATTTGGAAACTCCGTGAGAATTGGTAATAACTGAGACCTGGAAAATGTGACTGAGTTGTTTTAATTGTTGTGCAGTTATTATTTATTTGTTTTAAATTTCCTTCTTGCTACATATATTATTGTCACAAGTTATATTGTTAATGCCCCACCGTAGCCTCGTCATTACTTCGTCGAGGTTAGGCTCGACATTTACTCAGTACATGGGGTCGGTTGTACTGATACTACACTCTGCACTCTTTTGTGCATATCCAAGTACCAGCCAACAGTAGAGGTTTTTAGTACCAGCTATCCACTTTTCCGGAGACACGAGGTATATCTGTCGGTGTTCGTAGATCCCGAGGTATATCAGTGATTGGTTGAGTGAAGGTGCCACTTTCCATAGTTGAAGTTGATGTTGCTGATCCAGTTGTTGCTACTGATGCACTTTTAGCTACTACTAGTGATGCACTTCCACTAGTTCTAGTCCTTCCACTTGTTGTTGTTGATAAAGTATTTTCAGCAGTTTCACCTCCAACAGAACTATTTCCAGCCCTTCCCCCTTGGTTCCTTCGCATGCACATAACAAAACAAACACTGGTAATTGAATTCATATGATAATGAGCACAAAGAACATTAATACTTACTGCTGATGGACATCTTTTCTTGTTATGTCCAAGAGTCTTGCACACATAACATTTCATTTGTCTACATACCCTTGTACCCTTCCCAAACTTCTTCTTTGGTTCATCAGCAATTTTTTTCCTTTTGTTTTTATTTGGTCTTCCTGGCATTGCAATTATAAAAGGTGGATCAATAGCTGGCAGTGCGCTCTTTGGCAACAAATTCATACTAGTTAAAGGTTGAACGAATTTGTTGTATGCTTTAAGGTAGGTGTCCTTCCTATACCAATGGTCAACATCTGGCTCAACCTCAAAGTTCTTATAATGCATTGCTGTTATTGCATGTGCACATGGAATTCCTTTGAGTTTTCATGATCTACAAGTATAGAAACACCTCCTAAAGTCAACAACATAGTATATATGGCCCATCATGGATCTCATACCCTGTTTCACCATTAAAGTTTACTTCACATTTTGTTGCCATTTGAGCATTCTCGCTAAGTATTTCCATAGCCATGGGTGATATATCACCTACCATTTTCCAGAAAACTCTATCATGATATTCATCCTCTCCATACACTTGA
This sequence comes from Nicotiana undulata, assembly GCA_005239495.1. NCBI lineage: Eukaryota > Viridiplantae > Streptophyta > Magnoliopsida > Solanales > Solanaceae > Nicotiana > Nicotiana undulata. Next base: position 121,409 of record ML258095.1, on the reverse strand, counting down.
TTCTAATTTCCTCTAACATAGTAATGATAGATTTGCGCCTAGCTGCCAATATCCAACTATTGAATGTCTCACACATGTTGTTCTCCACTACATCACACTTACTATGTTCTTTGAAGTATGCTTTACACCATGTCTCCTTGTTGTATTTCAGTAAGTCTTGAACAATATCTCCCCCCCCCCCCCAACAGCTAGTCCATTCCATCCAACTTCTGGCTAAAGTAAACTTCAAATGTAGCTCTTGCACACTGCTAGAAATTTTTTTCCTCTTTCCTCACCAGGCCAAGTTTGCTTCCAATTAGCCCAGATATGTGTAGCACACCACCTCATCTCAAAATTAGGCAATAACTAAGTTATGGCTAGATGAAGACCCTGCAATCAACATTATATTGTTATAACTTTAATATAAATGAACACAGTTACACTTTAAAGACAAATTGTTAGAAACCATACCTTCTGCATATCATACATGACTGTCAGCCCTTCACCTTCAGTTTCTATCAAGTTCAGATCATGCTTGAGACATCTGATAAACCAAGACCATGTATGTTTCGAGACAAACATAAATGCCCATAAACACCTCTTTGCCATGTTCTTAATTCTTAGATGTCCTTATCACTATAGTAGTGCCAGGGTTAGTAGACTTTAGCATTTCTGCATAATCATGAAGCCTAACAAATTCTTCCTTGTAATCACCCACATTCTCCTTCATAACTATTATTTTTGCTCTTCTGCATGAAGTTTTACTCACATGCGGACCATATGCTTTCCTAATTAACGCTTGAATTTGATAAAACTTAATTTGAGGCTCACTAATTATTCTGTCTTTGAAGTTCTTTGCAATCCATGGTGGGTTACTCATCTTATTCCTTGACTTCTTGTAGCATTTGTGGACAGAGTAGTATGTAATAACTCTAAAAAATTTGGTGCTACCTTCTATGCTGCCAAGAACCATAATCTATACCAACTGGACCATATGGTATCTCATCTATATTTACTTGGGCATCCTTTTTTTTGTTGATTTAGACTGTCTAACTCCAGCTAAGTCATCTTCCAAATCACTACACTCTTTAATGTTCTCATCTATATCAAACAGTGAGTCAGATGAATCAGAATCATCAAAATCCTCAGCAGAATCAGGTTATGATGTTTGAAGGTGATAGGATGAGAAGTTATTACCTTCACCTTCATCTGATTCTTCTATCTCTCCATTTATATCAGCCCTCTTACCCTTATCTTTGTCATTTTCTGTCCTATTTATATCATTGTTGGGAGGTGACACACTAGTCCTAGCATTTAACCCACTATCATGCCCATGTGTTTGTATAGTCGGGTCTATTTCAGTTATGTCCTCAACAGGAATATGTTCACTAATTTTATGGATAATACAAACATCAACAAAGTCACCACCTTTCAATGTATTAAGAAACTTTAACACATCAGCATCTGTTTTTAAAATATAGTAGCCACCCATTTTGTTAACTTTGCATCCAAATAAATCAACTTCTGAAATTCCTAAGTCCCTAGCAAACTTGTGAAACAACATAATATGCAGCTCACCAACATCAATTGTAGTTAATTGAGGACAAGGTAGTCCATTCGCATACCTTAGGTCAGGTTCTGATACAAAATTACCACCGTGGTGGATTTGTTGGTTCAGTAGGCTTGAAGCCATTTTCTTCTCATACCTGCAAAGTAACAAAAAAAAAACACTGTTATCAATGACTATTTGTTATCAAAAGTCGCACCTTTACACAACTACATAAACAAACCAACAAAAAATATACATTTTTTAAAGTAAAAAAGATTCAAAGATTCCTTTTTCGTCCCCACAATACCCTATAATATTCAAAAATACTCTGGTGGACTACTAACAAGAAGGAGACTCAACAAACTTCAGGAAAAAAATGCATAAACCTAAGATGGAATTTTGCTTTGACAAAAAAAAATCAAAAACTAAACGAAATAACCAAATATGCCATTACATGTGTGACCCTACATTAAAACGGGTTTTCACTCCAACATGTAACGAAACACAACAAAAGCCTCATATATTGAAGAAAATTAAACAGCAATTACGACCTAACCCAACCTTTCGCTAAAAATCCTAAACGGAGCAAAAGCCCCATATATTGAGGAAAATGAAGAACAATAAAGAAAAAATATGAAGAACAAATGAAGGAACTTACCCCACAAACTTCGATAACAACTGCGATGATGAAATGCCGACAACGATGCGGAGAAGAGAGGAGAGACTGTTGTTCGATACTTTCTAAGCCCTAGTACACGAGTAATTTTAAATAAGGGAAAAAATTGGGTTTTGGAGTAAATAATCCTTTCCCGTTTTCTTATCCTATATGGCCACAATAAGTGACCTGGAGCCTACATGGTCTAATTTTATTGACATGGTGTCCAACGTGTAGGCGTTTGTATTACACGCATTGGCAGTCTCCTATCATAAGCGTTTATTATTCACGATTCGTATGATTGTAAGTGTCTAATTGGCAAACTTCTAAGTTTGGGGACCGGCATGACAAAGTGGCACAAATACAGGTGCCATTTAGGCCATTCTGCCTTATTTTTTTCTTTGCCACAATAGTCAAGAATAATGGTGGGGAAATGAAAATAAAAGTGTTATTCATCCATATTATCCATTAAAAGTGAGTTGGCTAATAAATTTTTTTAAAACGTGTAAAATATGAGTAAGAATCATATTATCCACTTAGAAAATGGATAATGAGTTTAACATTTATATTTGTGAAGCCTCAAACTGGGGGTTCCTTAAGTTTGGGAGACTAGGGATTCTCCAAAAAATGATCATACATAATATCTGATGGTTCGTAAATATGAGTCGAATCGAATAATTTATCTGTTTTTTGAATTACACATTTTTTACGCGTCCATATCCGACTCGATCCGCCCGTTTGTCACCCCTAGTCAAGAGTAATTGCAAATGATCTTTTAGCCTATAATAACATTCCATACGTTAACACTTTCAACACTTACCTTTATTGAGTGTTAATAACTATAACCTTAAGTGTAAAAAATTAAAGTAACAATACATATCATTTAACTATACTAAAGAAATAATTACATGTACGTAAAGCACAAATTCATTTATTGGTTAATGAAACATTTGGTGCGAGTAAAATTTTATTACCTCGCTTCCCTCTGGCTAGGCCTGCAAGCTCAACCAAATTTCTCACTATAGATCGGATCGAAACCCTAACCTAAATTCTAGCTTCGCTTCTTGACCATTGAACAGAAAACTAGAAGTTATTTATAAGTGTTTAATAGGATTGGAATTATTATATATTATGAATTCTCATTTGTCCATAATTACTAGTAATAGTTTTGTAGAACGTAGATAAACTAATCTGTTCGCTGTTTAAAATAGTGACAGAGGGAAAAAGGGCTTCGTCCTTAGGTGACAGTAGTACTCCCTCCTGTCCAAAATAAGTGATTTTTTGTATGTTTTTACGCATATTAAGAAATTCACCTTTTACATTAATTAACAATGAAATTAACCATATTAATCTTTATTATCCCACTTAAATACTCCTAACACATATTTTAATCCGATCTGATCCGAAATTCGAAATTATTAGGCAATGTATAAATACTACATTTTAATTTCGGATAGTCAGTACTTTCTTTACATCTTCCTCCAAGTTATTACCTTTACAATTGCTAGAGGTAGCTATATTGACACCATAATACTCTCATAATTGTATAAACATGATTTTTTCTTAATGCATTGCCTTTTTTACAAAGAAAATATACATATTCGTTTGCAACTTTGAGACATTTACGATCCGAAATCCGATCCAATCCAAAATCACTTATTTTAGACCACAAAAAAAGAGCCAAAAAATCACTTATTTTGGACCGGACGGAGTACAACCGTAGAAGTGACAAAATGATGTTCTAAAGGCATGAAATCTGAGTTTATTCTGAAAGATGTATGGGTTTGTACCCAAAAAGCAAAAGTGAAAAAATGGAGAATTTCAAGGAGACCAAAAGAACGTTGCTTTGTTTCTTTATTCAGCCGTAGGGAAAGCCTTTATCAACCTTTTTTCTCATTCTCGGGACACATATACCATTAAAGCTAAGCCCTAGCATGCAATTCCTATATCTTTTTTTCCTTTATTTTTCTTAATTATCAAAATTATAGTATATGAATAAGAAAGGAAAATATGCATGAACGGACAAACAATTGCATAGTACAAATTAAAGTTTTAATTTATTCCTTTTCTTTTAATTTTTCTTATTATGTATTAAAAGGTATTTTATTTGGTCGTATATAATTAAATTTTCCTCTTTTTTTTGTTGAAGTATTTATTTAAGCTTTGACTTGAACAAATAGCTAAATTCAACTAATAAACTTTAGTTTTCGAGAAAAAATATAGTTTTATAGTAAATTCTATAATTTATTACTAGTAACTTCTTAAATTTTCTAAAAATACGTCATTCAACTTAAGAATGGGATAAAACCTCTTCATTGATTTTAAAGTCAATGACCAAAATGAGATAATTATTAATTCCTACAATTTTGAATTTATATCAATTATTTTACTGCTTTGACTTTCTTGTGAATTTCAAAACTCATTTTCTTTATGAGATTTTTATACTTAGAATTTAAAAATATACATATACTGAATCTTCTTTTTTACATGGTATCAAATACCAATGATTATGATCATTTTAATTTAACAAATTAATCTAGTGTAATATATTTTATTTTCTCAATCTTCTAGACTAGTAATCTACCAAAGATCAAGTGATGCATTACTAGAGTAAAATCATTTAAGCTCAAATGTATTACTATTGTATTATTTTCGATCCATTTTAACCTCCTCCTTTCACCGGAAAGGGGACAATATGCTGTTAAGGAGCTTGGTCTACTCAATCGATAGAAATAGGAGCTTATTTACACCGAGTCAAAGAGAATATCATATGAAAATAGAATAAGGTTGAGGAGTAGAGTATTATTGTAACTGACCCGACTGGTCGATTTGAGTATTTGCACTTCGCTCGATAGTTTGAGGGCACGAGCATCTCTGCATGATGTATTATGACTTGTGTGAATTGTCGGTTTTGGTTTTCAAGTTATTCGGAATCGATTTGGAAGAATGAACTTCAAGATTGAAGCTTTAAGTTGGAAGAGTTGACCAAGTTTGACTTTTTAGCATTTGACCTCGGATTGGAGTTTTGATGATTCTGTTACGTCCGGATGGTGATTTTGGACTCGGGCGCATGCCCATATTTGCATTTGTATATTTCTAGAAGGATTCAACACTAAATGGTGAGAGTTGGAAACTTGAAGGTTTGGAAAGTTCATAAGTTTGACCGGAAGTTGACTTTGAGGATATTTGATTCGGATTGTACTTCCGGGAATTGGAATAGTTTCCATATGTCATTTGGGACTTGTGTGCAAAATTTGAGTTCATTCCGGGTTGATTTAATATGATTCAGCGCGAGTTATAGAAGTTGAAAGTTTATAAGTTAATTAAGTCCGATTTGAGGTGCGATTCATAATTTTAATGTTATTTGATATGATTTGAGGCCTCTAGTAGATATGTGTTGTGTTACGAGACTTGTTGGTATCTTCGGATAAGGTATCGAGCGGTTTGAGTGAGTTTCAGATAGATTTAGGTTGTGTTGCGCTTGTTTTTTATGCTTCGATATCGTTTGCTCAAGCATAAATGGTTCCACATTAAGCAAATAAGCTCCAATTCAATTCTTATTGAAGCATTAGATCTGTATCGTAATTTCGGATCCATAGCAAAAAGGATCGTCGAATTCAGACATCGTATGAGAGAGTTATGCTCGTTTCCGCGTATGGAAAACTGCTGGTTTCTGGTGTAGTCGCAATTGCGAACATTTTCCAGCCTTGTTCTTGTGTGCAATTGCGAAGGCTTCTTCGCTTTTGCGAGGGTTTGCAATTGCGAACCCTGGATCACAAATGCGACATCTGCAACTTGTTTTCAGCTGTGTAATTCGGAATTTTGATTCATTTTGAAATAGTTTGAACCCTAACTTCAGTGGGAGGCGATTTGTGAAGGGATTTTCATACCAAATTATTGGTTAAGTACCTCTAATCAATTCTCAATTACATTTCATGATTTTACATAAGATTTAACATCAAATTCATTAGAATATAGGGAAAAAATTGGGGATTTTGTCAAAATTTGAAAAATAAAAATTTGGTGTTTGAGATTCGAATAGGACTCGGATTTGGAAATAAAATACGTAGTTGGACTCGTGAGATTATGGGTAGTCAAGACCTACCCTTGGACCCGGGTTTTGACAGGACGGGCTCGGGGGTTGACTTTTATTGACTTTTTAGAGATTGTATAAATATCATTGCTTTATTAATTGAAATTATTTTTCCCTTGTATCATGTGATGTATTTAAGTTATATTTGTCTAGATTGAGCCGAGCGAAGGTGGATTTGTAAAGGAAAAAGTTAAATTGAGTATTGAGTTAGCCGAATTGAGGTAAGTGTCCTGCCTAATTTTGTTGAAGAATTTTTTCCTACTATTGGACATTGTTTGCTACGTGCGGGGGTGATACATATATGAGGTGACGAGCATATATGCATGTGACAGGATTAACCATGCTCATGGGTTAATTATGTTGTAAATGGTCTCTTGTAGAATCACATGACCTTCTTGCTTCATGCCTTACTTGACTCCTAGATACTAAGAACATGGTATTAAATGTTAGAAACTAAGACTTAGCTTATTATAACTTGATCAAATTTGATGGAATTGTGAGGATACATTGATGTGTCTAATTCGGACATCACTATGCGTAATTATTAATGCATTGATACGACCGATATTCTTGAGATACTAGATTCTATACTCGTGTCATAGATTATTTGTGAGATTTGTTGAAATGCTTGAATAATAAGGTTCTTGCGGGTTTATTGAACTATTGTTGGCTTGGAAAGTTGTGATTGAGATTCATTTGGAAGATTCGTTTAAACACTCTCCTTGACATTATTTATGCCTCCTGCTTTGTTTGTCATTGATATACATATGCTTGGTAAGGAAGAGTGTAAAGCACGAAGGATGATGTTGTGCCATTGTATGTACATTATCACGTGATGGAGAGTGTGAAGCACGGAGAATGATGTCGTGCCATATCATTGAAAGTAAAAGCACGAAGGGTGATGCCATGCCATATTATTTGAGAGTAAAAGCACGAAGGGTTATGCCGTGCCATATTGTTGAGAGTAAAAGCACGAAGGGTGATCCCGTGCCATATCGTTTGTGAGTAAAAGCAAGAAGGGTGATGTTGTGCCATGTTATATGAGTAAAAGCACGAAGGGTGATGTCGTGCCATGTTATGTGAGTGTAAAACACGAAGGGTGATGCCGTGCCATTTCATTTATATTATCATGCCTTAAATTATCGTGAGTTCATGGCACGATGAGTGTTTTCGTACAAATAAGGACGAGTGACATGCATTATATTGTGATAGCTTTTCCTTGTGTATGCGTTCATGTCGTTACATTGAGTGAGCTGTTATTGTCGTATTTATGGTTGTTCTCTATCTATACTTTCCGCCTAGTTTGTTAATGATGCCCTTATGTACATTCTCGTTCATTATCGCTACTTGCGTATTTTCTACTTTGTCATTACTGTTATCGGCATTTCTGCCATTGAACTGGTACTGTTGTATGCATATTTGGTGAGGATGAGATAAATGCATGAAGGTTGTTGCCGTGCAGTTGATTTGATATCAGAGTATATTCCTCCCTCTATGAAAGTATTATTATAAAAATAAAAATCTGCACGCAAGGTGCAAAACTGTAGCATGAGTACAACCGACCTCATGAACCCAATAAGTATTTATTAAATCTACTTATGTAACTTTCAAACAGATCGTATAATTGTTTGTATCAACTTTGTAAATTTCAAGTCTTAAAAGCTCATAGTTCGTACTACCAGTTCTTGAGTTAAACTGTAAATATCTAGATAATTCTTCACTATTTTCCTATAATTTTATTTGAATTGTATTGACTGTTAGTTGGCTTACCTAGCGGGTCGATTTAGGTGCCATCACGACTAGTGATATTTGGGTCGTGATAATTATTTTAGACTTTTGAATTTGGTTCAAAATAAGTATTATTTTAAAAATTAAAAAAGATATCAATTGTTTTCTCAAATATATTCCCATTTCAATAAATGATCTGAAAAGCCTGAATATGAAATGATATGAGGAAATGTAAAGAATAACATAGTCGAATAACCTATGTAGCTAATTTATTCAATGGACCTGATGAAGTATTATTATTTTGAGAGTCTTATTATTATGCAGTACTAAGCCCGAAATAATAGTCAATATATATATATATATATATAAATAAATAATATACATATTTTATATTATATAATTGATAGTTTCGTCGTTTCATTTTATGTCTTTATTTTTTTAGTAAGTCCTAAAAAAGAATAATGCCTTCTTATATGTAGTAAAAATTCAACTTTAATTTTTTCTTTTACCATTAATAAGATAATTTCTAGTCATCCAAATGTCTATAAATTATTTTAGAACATAAATTTAATTTTTTTTATTTCTTAACTTTCATGCCCAATAAAATATAAATTGGGTCAGAAGGAGTAATATATATGTATAGATTTAACTAGCAATTGTAATTATATTTGATCAATCGGCCTAATATGGTAAAAGCCCTTATTTTTAACATAACCCAAAGACTATAGACTCAAATAAAAACCAGCATTAATTCCCCTGAAATGTCACATTATTTTCATACATTAATTACACTCAACCCCTCCTTCCCGTTACCACCTTCTCTCTTCCTTCTTCACTTCTTCCCCTCACACTCTCCACTCTCTCTCTCCTTCACACTCTTCAATGGCTACAAAACTCCATTACACAGTCCTTTCTTTATTCTTCCTCTTCTCTCTTCTACACTCTTCTTCTTCTTCTTCTCTAAACCCAGATATTCAACCATTACTTGCTTTCAAATCCGCTTGTGACCAAACCAACTCACTTTCCAACTGGAACTCTAGCACTAACCCATGTACATGGACTGGTGTTTCATGTCTAAACAACCGCGTCTCTCGACTTGTTCTTGAAAATCTTAACCTCAATGGGTCTTTTCAAAACCTTTCATTTTTGAAAGAACTTCGCGTACTTAGCTTAAAAAACAACCAATTTTCAGGTCCTGTTCCGAATCTTTCTAACCTTACAGCTCTTAAACTTCTGTTCCTTTCGCATAATGAGTTTTCTGGGGATTTTCCTGTGTCTTTAACGTCTCTTTTTAAGCTGTACCGGCTTGATCTGTCGTATAATAACTTTTCCGGTGAGATTCCGGCGAATGCGAACCGTTTAACTCATTTGCTTACTCTTCGTTTAGAAGAAAATGAATTTTCTGGTGAGATTTCTGGGGTTAAGCTCTCTAATCTTCAGGAGTTTAACGTTTCGGGTAATAAACTTGTTGGTGAAATACCCATTTCGCTTTCTGGTTTTCCGGTTTCTGCATTTTTGAAAAACCGGGTTCTTTGCGGTTCTCCGTTGCCAAAATGTGCGGTGAATATTCCTCATGACCCGACAATGGCAGCTCCGGTGAGTCCAAAAAGTACTGTGGCTTCTTCGCCTAGTATATTGCCTGTGACCACAACATCCGCTAGTCCAAAAGTAACGCGTCACAACAGTGGAAGTAAGATGAGTTCATTAGCAATAATCGGTATTATACTCGGGGATGTGTTTGTTCTTGTTGTTGTTTGTTTATTGCTCTACTGTTTCTTCTGCACTCGGAAAATGACATCTCAGAAAAATGGGTCACACATTCTTGAAGGTGAGAAAATTGTGTACTCGTCGAGCCCGTATCCGAATACGGGCTCGGGTCAGGGCCAAACGGGCGGGTTCGACAGAGGGAAGATGGTGTTTTTCGAAGGGGCGAAGAGGTTTGAGCTCGAAGATTTGTTGAGAGCGTCGGCTGAGATGTTGGGGAAAGGTGGATTTGGTACTGCTTATAAGGCAGTGTTGGATGATGGAAATGTAGTGGCTGTGAAAAGATTGAAAGAATTGAATGTTTGTGGTAAAAGGGAATTTGAGCAACAAATGGAAGTTTTGGGAAGACTTACACACCCAAATTTGGTTGGTTTGAAAGCATATTATTTTGCTAGAGATGAGAAGTTGTTGGTCTATGATTTCATGACTAATGGCAACTTGTTTTGGCTTCTTCATGGTATGTTATTTTCAGACTTTTGTTCTTCAAGAAATTGATAGTACTAAAATATTTACAAATGGTTTACTATTTTTTAATGAAAATGTGATCTTTAGGATTGTGTTGTTGAAAAGAATATTGATTGATTTGGGGTGGTAAAGTTTGGCAAGTAGTAGCATAAATCACATGGGGCTTGAGTGTAGCTTTTTGTCTTTAATTACTTTTTGGTCTGCAACTGTTAATCAGGACTAGCCTCTGTTGCATAATAGGATTTGAGATGGGATGTATGATTGTCAATACTAGACAGTAATTTTGGCCTTTTTTTTTTCTTTTTCTGGCCACTACTGAGAGTCTGAGAGCTTTAGTTATGGTTTGTTTAGTAATTGTTTATGAAGAAAAAGTTACATAATTGAAGTCAGCCATGTGGGATTACTGAAAATCAATGTAATATCATTATAATCCTGTTTGAGAGTTCTTTTCTCTAATTGGAGCTTCAAAATGAGTGTTGGTGACCTATATTGCTCGGACTTTTCGAAAATGTCGCTGGGTGCGTGTCTGATTCTCCAAAAGCAGTGTATTCTAGGAGAATCCGACACAGGGGCGGCAATAATTTGGAGAGTGCGCAACATAGCTGGTGACTGATCACTTATTCAAGTTGCATTTGGGATGGGCAGTTGGGATTTGTGTAGAATTTGCATTAGATATGCATTTACATTGCAATTGTGATTTTATTGTTCAGTACATGATATAACTTATACTATAGTCTTTTCAAGTATTAGAGTTTTTTGGCAAGGTAAGTTAGTAGTTTACAATTCTTTGTAACATAGGCTAATCTTGATAGTCAAATGCAGGGAGCTTCATATTTAAGTTCAAACTTTCTGTTAGATCCTATGTTGCGCGACTCTCCAAAATGCTGCCGCACCCGCACCCATGTCGGATCCTCTAAAAATGCACTACTTTTGGAGGATCCGACATGCGCCCGGTGACATTTTCGGAGAGTCCGAGCAACATAAGTTAGATCTTATTTTTAATAAGTTTTTTAAAGAATATAATTTATTCAAAATGGTCCTAAAGTGAGAAGATTAAAGCAAAGGAAGTCTCTTACCAGCTGTATATAATGTGTTTTTTTCTCTTCTTTGGGCTAAAGCAAAATTCCACCTTTTTAGGCAATGGATACCCTACTGTCCCATTTAGCTCTACAGCTTTTGCTTGTCTTTTTGACCTCACAAGTTTTTCACATAGTGCCATTCTGCAAATCTTGCATCTGTTTGGTAGGTAGATAGTGAAATAATTTCTTGTTTGTTTCTGCTTCAAATGATACAGAATCAACTTCTTGTTAAATTGTACCTATCACTCATGTAACAGTAGACAGCTGCTTCAAATGTTATGTTTCTCATCTTAGGAATAGGAACTGTTATGTCAACTTCATACTCCTGTCCTCTCTTCCCATGTTTTTGTTCTTTTGTCTGGTTACAGTTGCCCTTTCATCTTTCAATAACAAATACTAGTACTACATTAGGCAAATAAACAGAAAAATGGAAATATTTGATCTTTGTAGTAGTTTGGGTAAATGTTTTTGATGGGCATGAATCTTTTTTGCTACAGGAAATAGAGGGCCGGGAAGAACTCCTTTAGACTGGACCACAAGGTTAAAGATTGCAGCCGGAGCGGCTCGAGGGTTAGCCTTCATCCACATCTCATGCAAATCCTTGAAACTAACTCATGGGAATATCAAGTCAACTAACATCCTCATTGACAAAGGTGGCAATGCACGTGTTTCCGACTTCGGTCTAGCCATCTTCGCTACTCCATCTTCCGTCCCAAAAACCAATGGCTACCGAGCCCCTGAAGTAGCATTGGATGGTCGAAAAATAACTCAAAAATCCGACGTCTACTCTTTCGGGGTCCTACTCCTCGAGCTGCTAACCGGAAAATGCCCCTCAGTCGTGGATAATAGTGGCCTCGGGACCGGCTATGGAGGGGTTGTGGACTTGCCGAGGTGGGTGCAATCCGTGGTGAGGGAAGAGTGGACGGCGGAGGTGTTTGATTTGGAGTTGATGAGGTATAAGGACATTGAGGAAGAAATGGTGGGGTTGTTGCAGATAGCAATGGCCTGTACTGCAGCATCACCAGATCAAAGGCCAAAGATGAATTATATTGTGAAAATGATAGAAGAGTTGAGAGGGGTTGAGGTTTCACCTTCTCATGACACTGCTGACTCTGTTTCTGACTCTCCTGCTGTCTCTGAAGATAATACATGTGGTGCTAGTCAGTGACCTTAACTTAGGCTCTTAGCTAGTAAAAAAGCAGCCCGGTGCACTAAGCTCCCGTTATGCGCGGAGTCTGGGGAAGGGCCGGACCACAAGTAGTAAAAGTTTTTACTTTATTGTTCTGAGTTCTGTAAATTAACCTTCTAGTCTTGGGTCTTTTTCCTATAGAAGAGAAATTAGGAGAACGTTTACAAGCTGAAATTCTTCTTCTTTTATCATGTTTAGATTTATTTTTCAACAAGTTAAGCTTTAACTTTTTAAATAATGCTCCATTAGAAATGAGAATTGGAGCCTTGACGTAACTGGTAAAGTCGCTGCCATGTGATCAGGAGGTCACGAGCTCGAGCCGTGTAAATAACCTCTTGCAGAAATGCAAGGTAAGGTTGTGTACGATAGATCCTTTTGATCCGTCCCTTCCTTGGATGCCGCGCATAGTGGGAGCTTAGTGGACTGGGCTGCTCCATTAGTATGAGATTGAGACTTTTCAAAAATTACTACGTATCTTCTAAAAATTAAACTACAACTCCTTTGTTGAAATTAGCCTTTTCCCTTGGACACACAATTATTCTTAAGTCTTGCTAACATAATATTAGTTCTAATTAATGTAATTAACAATTTTCATTTCCTCTTCTCAGTCTGTCTTCTATAATTTTCATACTGACAGAGTTGACTGTTGAGCATGCAACATAGGTCTTGAAGTTGCTAAGACCATTAATATCACATTTTGAAAACAAACCAAAATTAATATGTTGTTGCTGATTCCGAAAAATAGAATGACCTAATTACTTTCCCGATATGAAACTCCCCCTCCTTAAAAAACAACTTGATATACGCCAAAAATGGGGCCTTACGCGGCGCGAATTCGAATATAGTCGGACTCCAATACGGGTACCGGACACCGGGTGGAAAACCAAAAAAAGACCTTGTCTCAATTTGAAGAACACAAATTGAAGAATCTACAACCTATTATGAAAGAGCTGAAAATGTTCTTTATAGAAAAACTGAAACTGTTTACATATCTTCACTTTTCTTTTCCCATCAGACTTTGTTGAACTGATGGAAAAAAATTCAAACAATGAATAAACATATGAAAAATTATTGATCATGTGATCACTTGTTACAAAAGAATTGGTTTTTCATATACATAAAAATGTGTTAATTAATCCTATTATTATTATCTGTTGAAATGCATAACCTTTGGTGCAAATATAAGAAGTCTACTCAAAGCATGAGTAGTGAACTTCCTTGCAAACAAATAACACACATTTGTCTTCTCACCATTGTACACACATTGGCTTTCACTCCTCAACTTCTCCAAGAACTCCACAGTGACATCTGACCTATGGAATCGGGCCGGGTGGGGCCCGCCTTTCGACCAATCGACCCAGGTCAAGGTCCGACCCGAATTTCTCCTCCCGAATTTCATGCTCACAAATGTCGGCAAGTAATGCTCGTCAGCATAACATGAACCCGTGCAATATTTCTGGAATACTGGAAAATACGTCTTGTCTGAAATGATCTCGATAGCAAGATCTCTATCCATTTCGAACCATTGAGACCCTTTCATCCATTGTTGACTCTTGATTGTTGGGCTCATTTGATGACGATACCGGCCCCGGCCCACTGCGCCGGGAAGATCATATGTCTCCACGAAATTTTTCGTGGAGTTCATTAGGTAAGTGTAGATCGTAGAGAAATTGAACAAGGGAATGCAAGCCTCTGAAAGGAGAACAAATCTTTGGTTTGAGATATCAAGAAGAGCATTTGCTAATAGTCTTTTCTCAGCCTCTACCATATTTACTTTGCCCCATTCCACTTCCTGCATTCATCAATACAACAATTCATCAATACAACAAGTTTAGTTTGTGACCCTATGATCAAGAAATTAAGTACGAAATTCATTTTTTTTTTGCCAAGTACTATAAGAATTTATCTTGAAATTATAAATATTTGAATGCACTAAGCATCCTCTTATAAAAAAAACTTACTCACAACTTGATTTTTACACTAAGCCAATGTATACATGACACGTATCTTTAAGCGTACTTTTATCGCTAACCGTGATTAGTTAGTATGCGTACTTTTATCGCTAACCATGATTAGTTAGTATGCATACTTTTATCGCTAACCATGATTAGTTAGTATGCATACTTTTATCGCTAACCATGATTAGTTAGTATGCAATTTCGCCTGTCTGTCACTTAACTATGATAAATTAATTATTTTGATTTAAATAACGGGTGTGAGTAAGTTTTCTCTTTTATGACTTATATTGGAAACACATTTAGCTGCATAAAGGAGGACCAGAACTGTAATTGACATAAAGACTATACATTCAATAGAGGGAATCTCTAATAAATTTAGGGATCCCTTCCCCTACGGGCTAAGGCATAAGAGAAAAATATCACACCGACACAATGCGCTCATAATTAATACTCCTAAGTTATATATATAACGTCAGAAATCTCTATAACAACACTTCTCTATAAAAGTCAAGTTTTTTCGGAATCGATTTTCATATTATGTTATAATATATATTTTCTATAACAGCACTTTGCTATAACATTCAAAAATATTCGGATTAAACGAGGCTGTTATTGAGATGTTTGATTGTAATACTATACATAGTAGGTATTTAGCGTGGCTAAATTAGCTAAAAAAAATGTTATTTGGTTAATCTATCATAGTCTTTTGCTATGATTAATTGAAACTTATGACCTAATGTACATTGTACACGTAATCTTGGTTTTACTTAGGTTCTATAAAATAGTATATTAACTATATAAGTAGGCTTTAATTTCATGAATTACATTATAAATTGGGTAGGCAAAACTTAGTAGTAATGATGCATGCAACTATGCAAGAAACAAGTTAGGTCTATGCTTGAGAAACTTATAAAATTTCTCGCACTTGATGTTTGTACTAAGTCAATAAATGCAACGTGCGATATATAAATATTTTACTAGCTCCTCACTTATTTCACGTGTCTTAAAGTTCTTTTTTTTTTTTGGGTACGGCAGAAAAACCGCCTCTGCCTTTCAGGTGAGTACTATGTGGTGAGCACTCTGTGCGCACTAGATAAACTTCCCATAGTGTAATAGCCTGCAAATCACACAGAGAATGTAAATCGCACTAGACAAGTCATGTACAACAGGCTCAAATCTAGAAGGCATTGAGGGAGATCGATCTCCCATCGATCGTGTGGACAACACCCTCCAAACCAACCGGGTCGTCCTTTCGGGACGAGTGTCTTAAAGTTAAATTGCTTGTTTTGATTTAGCTATTGGTTTTTTTTATGGTATCAGTCCATTACAGATGTATATTTTAAGCAATATGATGTAATAGTTAGCAGACAAGTAGGGAATATGAGCAAGAAAATCTATCTTTTTTTGGTAGTTAGAAGCATTAAGTTGTTGTTACCAGAATAGGTTGGGGGTAGGACCATTTGCATTAGAGATGGCTAAATGATCTCTTGCTTTTGTCGGTATCTGGTATTCGTATTGGAGCCCGACTAAATTCGGATTCACTCCGGAAAATTCCACATTGGAAGTAAAGAGTTCCCTAACGAAGGCTATTCCATATCTAGAGCTCGAACCCGAAACCTCTAGTTAAAGATAAAAAAATACTTATCGCTCCACCGGTAACACTTAGCTTGTTGGTGTTTGATCTAACAAGATTGTAACAAAACAAGGCCATAGAGTAGTTTGCTTCTTATTAAAGCACACATGAGGTTCTACATTAACTTGCATTCCAAACAAGTTGCACATAAAAAATTAAAACAATGGCTTTCCAAGAATATAAAAAAAGAAAGATATTATATATAGTCAGACCTCTCTATAATAGCATGAAGAATGTTGCCAGATTCAATAAACACTGATTAGTAAGCAAATAACTTGTTATAATAAGTAAACGTATAACTTAAGTTGTTAACAAGATCATATTGCAATACTGTCGGCGAGAATGATGGAGAAAGAGTCAAGAAAATAGATTTAAAGAAATTCAACCAAGACCAACTTTTAGGCATGTGCTATTTTCCTAGGGTCTTTTCACTTATAGCTCGCGTCAAAAATTATTTCGTAGTCGAAAAAGTGTATAAAATTTATATAATTTTTGTATATAACATACAAAATATGTATATATACAAATATATATATATATTTTTATTATTATTTTAAGAACGGCTACACAATATAATTTTCTATTTTCTCCTAAAACCCAAGGGCCGGCCATGCAAATCAATTGGTCACAATGTACAAATGTAAGACATTAAAAAATTTGGGCAAAGTATAAAATTTAGCCGGTTGGTAGAAACTAAATGCATTTGCTAGTTAAAAATTATATAAAATACAAATATTTTACAAATATACATATATATATATATATAATACACATATTTATAATCATTTACTGGCTATTATTTTTGGAAATGATTAAAAAAATACATTTCTAAAAAAATTCTTTCATAAAAAGATGGAAATTTCAACACGTTATTGGGACCAAGAAGAGGTCATATATTGCTAATAAATCCAACAACTAGGATTTCTAGAAAAACACCATGTTTCTAATAAATTCACTTAGAAAAGTTAATACTCGAATTCTTTTCAAAATCCTTAATTTCTTTTAAATGTAAAGCCATTTAAGTTTTTATTGACTAATTATTTTTGGAATAGTAAAGAACGTGATGATTCTCCACTTCGACTTGACTTTTCATAACAGAAAGAATCATAGCCCTTAGACTTCACTCTATTCTTTTCTTTACAATTCAACAACTTAAATATCCTTCATTAACTATTTTTTTTTTAATTCCATTTTTTGTCAGAGTCCTACACAAACTTTACTAATGTGACAAAATGGTCCACTGTTTTGACCCATTAATGACACATAAATTCCAACTTTAACAAAGTATAGTGACAAATATTATAAGCCAAAAATAGATTTTATCACCTTATGAATTCTAGCAGCCTTAATTGTTAAGAAAAATATTACTTTTCTACCACATTATTTATTCTCTAAAGTTTTTGCACACACATTTACAAAAATATTTAATACTAGTTTTAACCATAAAGAATATTTCTCTAAATAATCTCGAAGTTCAATAGCGCAACAATAACGTTCCCTCATTAATCTCATAAGTGTGGTATCGACAGAGGCTGATCCAGGATTTTGATTTTATGGGTCAATATTTACGATTTTCAGTATCGAATTTATTATATTTTAAAGTTATAGGTTCAAATCCATTATATGTTAGAATTTTGGTGAATTTTTACACTAACTTTATACTCCGTGTCGAAAGTACCATAACATTACATACGCCTCTGGTCTCAAAAGAGTAGAGAGTATGCATCCTTACTCGTACCTTGTGCAGGTACAAAAGTAAAAGAAACTAAGAAGATAATGAGTCCACATCACTACCAAAAAATGGTAATTTCCGACGACGAGCCAAATTTTGTCGGAAATTATCATTTTTTAGTACTCTCCTCTATCGTTCTCCACTTAAATATTATTGCATATTATTATCTCAACGAACAAACAACAACAACTATGACAACAATATATCTATCATAAGTGGAATCTGACGAGGGTAGTGTATACACAGTCCTTATCCCTATTATAATAAAGACTATTTCAGATAGACCCGGCAACAAAGTACTAATTAAAACAGTATGAAAGAAACTGAAGAGAAAAAAAACAAAGAAACTGACCTTGCTTGGAATTCTCCTGCCATGAAAAATTGGACTTTCAGGTTGTGATTGATTATAAGAAGGATCAGAATGCACATAAATGGAGTAAAAACCTTCATTTCCTTTAAAAAACATTTCCCAAAGTGGTGATAATATAACTGGCCCTCTTGTTAAAAACATAAAAGCAATTTTTGGAACTCTTTTAAATGGAAATTCTTGAATTTTTGGTACCATAGAAGCTCTCCATAATAATTCTTGATCGTTCATATCATGTTGAAGTAAACTAGGTGGTTTAATATACTCATTTAACCCTACTCGGGGTGGCGGCGACAACGGCGGTGATGACGGTGGTGGTGGTGGTGGAGATGGTGGTGAAAAGGGTTGTGAAGAAGATGAATATGATAATATTTGGCTATTAATGAGTTGTAAATTGAGGCTATAAAAATTCTTGAAATAAAAAGTGAAAATAATACCACAAGTTAAACCACAAGCAAAAAAGAAGAAAGAAGAAAGAAGATTTAAAATATTTAATGGGGTGTTAAATAGCTTGATAGCCATTGCTATGGAGTTTTGATCTTGATTTTTCATTGTCTTTGGACAAAGAGAAACACACATAGAAGAGAGAAGAAAGAAAGAAAGAAAAGGAGGAAATAATATTTGAATGAAGAAATAAGATCTTATAGTAAATCTATATTTATAAACAAAGTATTAAATAAAGTCTAATTAATATATATACAAAAATAAACCAATAAATAAATAAATCATGCTTTTGTTACAACTTGGAATATAAGTCAACCTTCCATATATGTCATCCAAGCGTGCTAAATATAGAGAGGGGTTATTTAAGCTTCGATATAATAATAATAATATAATTATAGTAAGTATAACTTTCTATATAAAGATTATTATAAGAATTATTTTAAGCATATTGAATTTAACGTAATTTAATGTAACTTGTAACTTAGGGAAGGGCTATACTGATCTTCGAGTTTTAATTTTAGGCATTAATTGTATAGAAAATATTTACACAATTAAATTATATAATATATTATATTATATAAAAGTTAAATTAAGTATTAATATGTATAATTTGAAACCACGTTATATATTAGCCGCCAAACTGCTATAAAAGGAGGTCTGCAACTCTAGATCGTTCAAATGAGGTGGATTTTGAAAAAATAATTATTAATCGAAAAGTCAATTTTTTCCTTTTCAAATATTAGAAGGAAAAGGAAAGGAAATTACATGTGCCAGTAGACAAAGAGGAAAGTGGAATTGGCAATTTTTGGGAAATTCGGGACCCATTACTTTCATAAAAGTTTTTATGTTCCGAATATTTTTGGTTGTTATAGTCAGTAGCGGATTAATAAGTTTGGTGGCCTAAAATCGAGCTTTAACAGAGGCCTGAAATTTAAAATAATTAATATTTATTTTTATTTAAAATGTATTTTTTAATATTTTGATATGTAAAGTTGTATATAATTATCTAAAAGCTACCGATTTTCTATTTAGGACAATTAAAGAGAGAAAGCAATAATACTCATGTGAAACCTATTCCACAATTTATTCACACGTAAAGAGTTTAGGAAAATATATACATTACCAGTTTTTTACTGATATAGTAAATCAATCACAAACTAAAATATTACATCTTTTTTTAATATATAAAGAACCTTTCTACCTAAAATACTTAATACAACTTTACCTAAGTATCGTGTTGTGGGTAAAATTTGAGGCCCCCAAAAGGGTGAGGCCGAAAGCAAATGCTTTAGTTGCTTCGCCCATTAGCCGGCCATGATTAGAGCGAAGTGTTGTTATAAAGAATATAATATTATAACATAACATAAAAATTAATTCCGAAAAAATTTGATTTTTAAAAAGAAATGTTATTATATAGGGATATGTTAGAGAAGTCTGACTGTATACTTTTAGAGGCCATTTGTTTCGGCAGAAATTTATATGCATTCGATATTTTATGTCAATTTAATATATAAATTAAACGTATCTTTACGTTTATTTTTATCACAAATCATAGTTAACTAATCTATAGTTTCACCTTAATATATGGCTTAACGATAATAAATTAACATGATTTTATGTAAACATCTAGTGCGAAATCTCAAATATCAGTTATTTTGGCAAATAAATCTCTTCCAAAATATTTAGCATTTGTAAAAATAAGAAGATATTTGGTTTTTCAAATCCACCTTTGCTGCTCAAATCATTAAAGTCTTAATTGAATGAAATGTTAGTAATATGTATTTTTGTAAAATAAATTAAACAGTAAATTTTTTGAAAATATAGAAACAGAAAGTTAGAAGAACTAAAACGTTAAAATAAATTTTGAAAAATAGTATAGGAATAAATCGAGCCCACTGAATACACAATGTGTCCTTAAGGAAATTATTCCCCTCAAGTACCCGAGGTTTTGGAATATATCCTCCCATGATAGAACGATTAAACTCATCAGCGTATCGGTACCTAAAACTCCGGTGATCAGCGAACCACTCGATGGTCGTAAAACACACTGGAATATTTTGTGCAGAAGAAGAAGAAGATCAGAAAATTTAGTAAGTAAAAATTCTGGGATTCAAGGCATATTTATACAATTTCGTACTGTTTCTGAAAAGGTTTTGCAACCTTTCAGAACAACCATAATTGTTGGAACAAGTGTGAATCATTTTAGAGCAGCCATAGCTCTTTGAACATGTGTGAATATAAATTAAAAACGAATTTAAAATAATCCGGGAAAGAAAAACGGGCCGGACCAAACCGGGTCGCGGGTCATTCCGGAAAAGATTAATCAATCAATCGTTGACTGAAGCCGAAGCCGAGCCAGCGACGACGACGACGCGAGACTTGCCTTCTTCTCAACTCTTTAAGAGCTAGAAGAAGAGCTTCTCTATATATACACGTAGATTTTCTTTTCTTCTTCCAACGAGGGACAAAATGCACTAATTCAAAATTTCACTTCCCTCCATTTCTTTTCCCACCATTTTTCATTCACACTCTTTAAGCTACACTAAACTTAAAGACCAACATGAAACATTTAAGGAAAAACTAAATAATAGTTTAAGCAAAAAAAAAGTGTTATGATTAAGCTATTAAATATTTTCTCCAAAAGGGTATGTGCAAAAACACTAAAAGAGAAATTGTATAGACGGCGGAGGCGGGGAG
>ML258095.1:81016-96171 GCA_005239495.1 Nicotiana undulata | reverse complement strand
TATGTTGTGTGTGTGTATATATATATATATATATATATATATATATATATATATGTATACTCCATATATAATATATGTATAATCCATATATATAATATATGTATAACCAATGTATAATCTATATATACCGGTTAAGAAAAGTAAATAGTGTATCCGGCTGGCTACTTGTGTAAAGATCCCAAATGTAATAGGTAAAAAACCAAAATCATTAGGAAAAAATGTTTTTTTTTTAAAAAAGAGTAGTATTTGAACCTGGCTAGGTATCCTTCTTTTATAAAACACAGATGATGGAGGAGGTTCATAGTTGAACTCTGGTGAAGTATGTAGGTATATTGAGAACAACCCTTCGTGTCCTTTAAAGAACATCTCCCAAAGTGGTGCCAATGGCAGTCTTCCCCTTGTTAAGAACAAGAATGCCACTTTTGGAGTTCTATTAAAAGGGTAAACCTTAATTTGAGACACCATTGAAGCTCTCCACATTAGTTCGTCGTCGTTCATCGCGTGCCAAAGATCCTTAGGAGAAAGAAAATCTTTCAACTCCATGCTCTTATTTGAACAAACAAGATGTGTCGAGACGACTGAGAGATTGTAGATTGGTGATGAGAGTGTAGTGAGTTGATGAGGAAAGTAGAAATCTTCATAGATAACAATCTTCTTGAATTGGTCATTGATGAACATTCCTAATAGTAGTACAAAAAATGCCATAGACAAAGTAAAGACAATGGTAGTAACAATTTGGAAATTCATTTGTTCTACATGATCTGTTTTAACCTTTATTTTGTTTAGTTTAAATATGATAACATAAGGTATCAATTTATTATATCTATAAAGTGAGAAAATAAGGAAATGCAGCAAAAATGTGTAAAGGGAATGAATGCAAAGGCGCATGGGAAGTGTTAGCATAGGCCAAGAAAATGTGAAATGAAAGAAGTAAAGTGTGGTTTTTTGTTTTTATTGCAGTTAAAGTAAACTGTAATTATGAGTCTCAAGAAAGAACACTGTGTGAAAGAAATGAATGGTAAAGAACGGGTTTAAGTTATATACACTGACAATATAAAGAAACTTATCACGTCATGCTTGTTTTAAACTTGTTATTGCAGATACTTTTAACTTGATGGTATAAAAATATTTTACGTTTTCAGTGCATACAACATAAACTCATGCGGTGAGAAAATGGACAAGGATACAGTAAATGATAAATGATGCATAGAATTTACTTCATTACCACCCTTTATACATATTTTACCATCACTTTAAACTACATCCGCACACAGGGGTGGAGCTAGTATAGAGCTTGCGGGTTCGGCCGAACCCAATAACTTTGGTCCAAACCCAGAAAATGGACAAGGATACATATACAGCTACTGAGCTTGATGCTCATCATCCATGAAACAATAGGCACCGCTAATGAAAAATGCACTCGTCGATGAAGTAACAGGCACAGCTAAACAAAAGATGGTTTCTGTATTAACTGTCTCAGAAGTTTTGTTATCAATAAACAGTAATCTTGTCTACCGTCTAATTAATCCAATCTCATACTTCAGCCACAAAGAAATATCAGAGATGTAGACATGCAGAACAATTGTGGCAAGATATGCATACAACATTTCAATGTATTTTACTCATAAAAACCGGGAATTCAAATATCTTACCCCTTCTCTTAGAACTACTGGTACATTGAGAGAGAGGATGACCTGGAGCCAGCCAGTATTAACTTCCTTAATAAACTCTGCTTTCTGGAGCAAGAATTCTTTGCATCACCTAGAAAAAGTTTGTTTCTTTGTGGAGAATGATACAGCCAAGTAACCGATGGCCACGGCCCCAGTACCAACTAGTAAAGCCGCTCTCATCATGTGATGCTTTATTGAGAATGCACTACTTGAGTATTCGAATAGCCACCTTAAAAGGAAACGCAACCCACAAGTCGCTTGAAAATTTTGGATTGAAAAATCCTGCAAATCAATGATGGAAATAAATTTAGGCCCTTAATAATATGAAACCAAGTCACAAACAGATACAATGCTTTTGAGAAAATGATCTGTATTCAAAACTGTATCTGATGAATTTTATTTAGGCAGTACAGACTATTACAGCGATAATAAGTAGCCGTCCATCCTAAAGGAATAAAGGCAATTGCAGGTCTTAGTGGGCAGCTTTCTGAAAGTTTCCTTATTTTTCATGCACCTTGTCAGCAAACTCAGCACAACTGCGATTGAAATTTTCTAAAGAGAAGTCCTGCACATGACACAGAAAAGTTTCGGATCCTAATCAATTAAGTTACTAAAGACATATGAATATATGGCCCAACTATTGCACTTATATTTACACTCAAGCTAGAAACAGAGCAAATCAGCATCCAGAAGTGTTTGCATACTTCATCGATAATTTTCTCTAGGGGTCCAAATCTAGTTTATGGATCACCAAAAGTTTCCACGAAAAGGGACTAGCAATCATATCTACTTCATGATAAAATAATTCAAGAAACATAAGCACTTGTAATATATTATCATTCAGCCTGAAAGTTGGTAAGAAATTGTGAAATTCCACATTCCATGGACCACAACTCAACGAAACTGATTGTTTTGACAGTAAACTGAACTCATTCATAGCCCGTAAGATAGCCATGCAATGTAGATTTCAAAGAGGCGCATTAATTTTAGGAGCTTATTCTTTATCCTTAATTTGACATCCTTGTTGCAGACCATCCTTCCTATATATATTTAACCTGATTAACAAGCTTCAGTGAGTTGATTTTTCACTACTGGACAGTGCACCAGATCTTGCATACTTGCGATTAACAATGAGACAATGCTTGAGGGGAGCAATAGATTACTCATGGAATATTGAGACAGAAAATTGAATGTGGAAATAGTTCTCCACTGAGAAGTGGTAGTAAATAACAATGAGAACAACAATCAAGAAGATGGATGGATAATAATTGAAATTGGATGTGCATATGCTAAACAAAAGTGATAATGAAGATGGGCTCAGACATATAAAGAATTGAGGTTGAATCCACAAGGGAGCAAAGAAGACATACATTTGGTAACTTGTTCTGCAGTGCTAGATGATCCACGTGGAGTCTCACATTTGACGAGGCATAAAACCAGAGGCTTCGGTCAACTGTGGCATAAGTGTAAGCAACTATATCAAACAACGTTTTGGCGCCATTCTCTATGGCCTTTAAGATGGTTGATTCTCTGTGTCTCCGGTTTCTGACAATCCCAGGTAACACTAAATTAGATGTGCATAAATTGAATCATATATTAATATGTCCAGAGATCTTGCCAACGGCTGATAAACAGAAAAGACACTCTGGATATCAACATATATGGAATAAGCCATAAGAGGTATCAGTTTCATACTTGAGATACCCACATAGCATGTGTTTTGGCCACATATTAATTCTTCCATGCATTGGAATCAAAGCATGAGGGGAGAGATCAATGAATTTGTATGTTGTCTCAAAGTAATCCTGTATAAGAAAAGTTGAAATTTCAATATTGGGAATTTCAAAAAGAAGAAAAAGTTATCCAAGTCATAGGTCAACCCGATGATCAAAAATACATATGACCACCCACTCCTTGCTCTAATCCTTATCTTATTCACAAGGGTATTATAAAGAAAGAGCAAAGATCCTTATCGAAAAATAAAAATAAAACTAGTAAAAGTAGATAGTAATTTAGCTTTAGAGAAATCAGCTATACACTCTTGTTGAACAACCCACCACTAGCTACAAGTAACACATATCCACTATTTTGGCAAGTTTTTAGTGGTTATTGAGTGGATGTTTTCAAATTTACTAGGGGAAACCTGAGCGTAGATGAAAGCACCTCTGAAAGACAATATAAGGAAAACAATGATTCCACCAGTTTCACGCTATAAGTCCCCACAACGAACACTATACTAGAACTAGATTGTCATTCCATTCACTCAAACTGTTAAGAGCATTTTCATGGGTGTAGCTGATCCTTTTGATATAAATTAAGAACCTAAAAAAAGGAAACAAAATTTGCACGAGATGATTGGCGGTGTAGTCTTAATTCTCTCTGCTTTGAGTAAAGACACTAGTTCACTAGAAGTTTCAAAAGTTAAAGAGAGAAAAAGCGAAAACTATTGGAGAAAATTATAGAGATAGGCTTACGGCTTACCCATTGATATGAAAACAAGTAAATAACTTTTATATGGGTACAAGGTATGTCAGGATTTTTTTGGTTGATTAAGCTTCAAGAGTCAGATCTTTAGTAGGCATAAATAGGAAACAGCCAATCATCAGCTTCTATTTAGCATTCCACATATGAAAGAGGGGCAAAAAGACAGAGAGATTTGATGCAAACATACCTTCATATTTCCACCAGATGCAATATCTAAGAGAGCACTTCCTTGGCTGAAAATGAAGGGATACATAAAATTAACGATTATCAAGAAAGGAGTAGGAAAAGAAATGATAGAAGCTATGACAAACAAATGCAAAGTTGGTCAAACAAAATCACAAACTCCTTGAACAGACTGTTTGCCGTATCATTATTAAAAAGGCTAAAAATTTGTTCAGGAGGACTAGGAGGTTACGAAAAAAAAGGTAAGCATGTCCTTAAATTATTTATCAAGTGAACTTTCCGATTTGTTAAAGGAAATGAAGTTTCTTGAACAAAAATATCATACCCCACACAATGATCGCCCACAATCAACGAGTTTGTACTAACATGAAGCAGTCCCATATGTCCATCTGTATGCCCCTGAATCATAATATTGTCACCAAAAGAATAAGTTAAAGTTCCAAAAAACTGATTACAGGAACCTTTCAACATGTTACATGGAGATAGAGTTAAACCGGAAGTAAAACTAGGAGATGACTTTAAATTGATTCATTTCTTACAACTTCTGGTATTAAGTTTAATCACAACTTCACCATGCTCTAGTAAAGATGTTTTAATGGCCTAGTCGTCAAGAGATCCCCCTCCTACAAGTCCTAGCTATCAGTGTGTCGATGTAGAAGGAAATAATTTCTCCTGTAGCTAGCATCAATTTAAAACACTATATTTATAATGACAATAACACCTTCATCAATTTTGCAGAAAGGCCAAATTCATAAACATGGATAAGTGCAAGGTAGATTCATTAAGGAATTAATCTGATGTCAGATAGCCAATTGTAGATGTGAAACAGATTCTCTCAGCAAGTATCAGAAGAGAACCGTAGAAAATGAATGTCATTAACAGAATTTCATGGGGGGATGTTGATTCTCATCAGAAGAAACCAGGATATAAATGGAGATTACCGGTGCTAAGATAACTCTTAATCTCTCACCGCCAATGCAAATTTCCTCAGATCCAGAAACTGAAACATATGGGAGAGACCAATCATCTGCACAACATGGAAATTACTTCCAAGTTACTAAGTTCATTTACTTGATAAAGAATATTACACTTCCACATGTACTGTGAGATTAATAAGACGTAAATTGTGCATGAAGTAGTTTCATGAGTATTTTTTATTTATTAAGCTCTCTTGGAATTACATTAATACAGTCATAGTCAACTAGCAACACTTCCTGTTACTTCGAAAGGGAAGATATTGATTTCCAAGAAGAAAAAAAAAATATTTGCTTCGAGCAGCAAAACAAGTCCATAAAATGGCATGTCTCGTCGCAAGTGCACTGTCGCTGAAAAAGGGCAGAGACCTGCAACCCTTGCTAAGGTGATGTAATTATGGGAAGATAGAAACGTGCTATTGTACAGAATTGAAAAAAGTTCTGACCTTTTCTAATTCGACGAATCGTATTTTCATGAGCCAAAAGACACGCATCAGGACTGTACTTCTGGACTACAGAAAGACCTGAGCGTAACAGGAAGCATATGTTTCAGGAATAACTTACAAAACCTCCACATTAGTCTGGTGAACAGAGAATGGAGAATAATACTTTTGATAACAAAATTAAAGTAATTATTCATCATGTTATAAAGTGTTCCCCTGCTTCTATTGAAAAAATAGACATCCAATAAAGCCATGCTGCAATTAGTCAGCAAACTTTTGCTGACGAGCCAGATAAATGTTTGTAAAGAAATTCATAACTGCAAAAAGAATGCTATTTTTTTTCTGATCCATAAAAAGGGACAGATGCAAAGAAAATGAAACTTGTGACTTACTTTACATGAAAAGTAGGTCTTGGCCAGAAGGCTCAAGAAAGATAGTTTGAAACAAAGGGCAAATACATAAGGTTAACCTTTGATGAATATATATGATGACATCAATGTTGAGAAAATCAGATGATAGCATAAGGCTGTGACACTAAGCAGAGGATATTTCCAGGCCTGGATGTGAAACTTTCCGCAGCTACTTACCATCAACATGATCGTTATGATGATGTGTCACAAAGACGACTAACTTTCTGGGCAAAGCAGAAATGATTTCCTTGAGCTGGTTATCCAAGCATCAGGGCATCGATATGTTACCACAGCATAAGAGACAGAACCAATTACCAGAAAGAAAAAAGATGAAAACAAAGAGAGAAACATAATAAGTAACTAAATCACTCCTAAATAGATTATCAAGACATACAGAAAAGAAAAACACATGCAAAGACTCATTTACCGAGGTAAATCTATCTATTTCATTGAATGTACTAATGTTGAACAAATATTCTCAGCTTTATCTCCTCTACTGCTTTTTGCAATTGAAAGTGCCAGAACTAATTGACATTTTCTTTCAAATAAACCACATATACTTATCTTCTTATCCAAAATGTAAGCACCGCATAACCAGCACGGAAGATCATAGGATAAAGAACAAAGCCTTTGGTACCAGAAAGGTGAATCCTTAAGGTATTATCATAATCTATGTGGTGGTAAGCAAACATAAAAGAAATGTGGCAACACAGAAATAAGAAGCATGCCAACTGTTCAGGAACTCTAAAAGACAGATATTTGGATAGTGAAGGGTCTCTTTAATCAGCTGTTATCTACTCTCACCTAAAATTTGAAACGTTTTGGCCAATATTTTCAAAGATTCTTCAGCAGAAGCAACCTACCTCTTATAGAAATTGGTCAGAATTTACTCAGGCAGGTATCACACTAGTATTTGCTTGCATTGCTTGTTTACATGATCCTTATAGAGTTATAGTCAACAAATCGTTATACAATTTGCAAAGATGCTCTTAGGCCTGTGAAACTCTCACACTTCAAAAAAAATTCAGTGACAAGTGTACAAAAACCCAAGTGCATCTATATTTAGTAAAGGAAAATTGCTACACCCTGTCCGCTTAAGACCAAATTTGCGAAAACAGTTGCTTCATGCTTGAGTGGATTATTTTTTGTATTCTCTGGCTTCACTTCTAAGACCGACAAAATGTCATTTGTTCATTGCACATTTTAAAAACAGTACGAAGTAGATTATGTACTAGCTCTAACCTGTTCATATGAAGCAGACTTGCATCCGGGGTCTACTATGAGTGCTTCCCCATGAGCAACAAAACTATCATCACAACCACTATCATTGCCTCCAGGCAGGAAAACAACTAAGTTTGTTGTTCGAAAAGGCTTAGCTGTTCTACTTTCCATAGGTATAACTTTAACACCAGTAGGGTACTCCTGAAACATGAGAAAAAAACATTAGTGGGCAGTATTTTGTCCTTAAGGTGATAAATAAAATCAAAGAAACGAAATCTTCACATTTACATGTTCACACGTCAATTGATATCTGTTGCTTATCCCTCAAGTTCTTTGTTGACTGCAGGTCTTTAGAAAAAACTCTGGTCGGGTCCCATGAAATTTCATGTTAAATTGGTATTTATGCGTTTCAAGATACTTCTAAGGATGATTAGTCCCTCAAGTAATGTGTGATACCAATAGTCGTCAATCTATTCTTTATTTCTCATTTCTAAATGATAGTTTGACAGCTAAGAAAGTACAGGACACAAATAACAAACCTGAAACCGCAAGTTGTGGGGAACTTTCCAAGTCTCATCAGATTTCTTTGAATCATTCAGAAGACCAACAACCACCAATGATCCTATGCGCTCACTACAAGGCTTAACTTCAACAAGCATACTAAGACACTTATCAGTGCTCATCCACTTGCAGAACTCAACATCTGTTCAATATGAGTTACAATGTTACGTTCTTGACAATCATGGGGAGGAATAAAAAAGATGATATGCCGTCATTCATAACCCATTAGCAATTATGGATGCCATCTCCTTTGGGGAAAATTGCAAAGCAGAATAGCAGATTTATCAGTATGAAACTATGTAGAAGAGTATTTATAAGTGGTCCTGAAGAAGTAAAACCACTTGGCAGTACCATGCCTACACCCGAACCACCAAAAATTGTGGTTCGAAATTTATCTCTAATTCCGAAATAAAGACACAAGTGTGGAAATTACATCTAACAAGTTAGGGGTAACGACCCATGTAGCTCTTTAAGCTGGACTAAGAGCAAGCTCAAATTCGGAGGCTACTGATTCTCTTTAGTAAGACTATAACGTAAGACCAGCTGAATCACAACAGCAGTATTCATATCAATACATGAAAGAGGTAAGTCAAACATAAACGGAGTGAAGTCAGTCAAACCCTTCAATTTGCCATCTTTAGGACCCAAAGTTCCAGTGATGTAGACTGTCTTTACCGGCAATCCTGGTCCAAATTCAGGCTCCTGTACATACTTCAGGAACTTCCACTCAACTGTGGTGTCCTCTAATTCCACCTGTTCCAGAACCTACAATAGTCATCACCTACAAGATTTAACAACTCCATATTGCAAAAACATGCATATGTATAGACTGCAGCATGGGGAGACGAGCTTTGGAATATTGTTAAAAACATGTATCATACCTCTTACGACGTCTACTTCATTTTATGACAATTACAACCACGATGATCGTGAGGACAACAACTATGATATTCCTAAGAATATGATCGTTATGATAACACAATGACAAGTACAACGAAAAGGCATGAGATACATGATTACAAACAAGCTATCTCTGGGTACATTGTTTCTCAATTAATTAGTCCTAAGCTATTTGTTAGTAATCTGTATTTGTAAAACAATTCTGGAGAATATTAAATAACATAAACAGAAATGCAAATGAAACAACAAAACCAATTCGAACCCACTGAATTCACAGTGTTTCCTTAAGGAATTTAATCCCCTCCTAGTACCCAAGGTTATGGATTATTTCCTCCCAGGATAGAACGAATTACACACTGGTGTAGTGGTACTTCAAATCCCAGTGTTTCAGCGAACTCAAAGTTCGGTAGCAAATCACATTTACTGATGCTTTCTTTGAAGTTAAAAGTATGCAGAAAGAAGAAGGAGAACTCAGAAATTAGTATGTAAAATTTGAGAGAATGGACTTGTATTTATACCAAAGTTGGGCTGAAATCTGAAGAGGTGCAACTCTTCAGAATGGTTGTTTTTGCAAAACGGCCATAGAGTAAATGTCATGACATAATTGACTATTTACTCAACAATAAAGAGGGAAAATTGAAGGGTAGTTAATTTTCTGTTACAAAACAGAAAACTAAATATTGGATAACTGAAATGGATTTAATATTAATATTTATTTTAATATTAATATTTTGTTATTAAAACAAATATTTAATAACATTTCTGTTAATATTTACTATTAACAAATAAATTTGGTCCAAAAATTAATCAATCGATCATTTGACCAAATCCAAATCCGAAGCCGAGGCCGAGCGACGACCATGGCACCACGAGGCTTGCCTTCTTCTCAACTCTTTAAGAGCTAGAAGAAGAGCAATTGCTTATATACCCATCAAAAACCTTTTTTTCTTCCCATGTGGGACAATCAAGGAGGGAAACTCAAATATTTCATTTTTCCCTCCATTTCCCATTCACCCTATTTTAAGCATTAATAAACCATTAATTGCTTAACCGTACACATTGTGATGTAGGAAATGCAATCAATAGGCTTAACCTTACACATTGTCTGAATTACGGTCCAATGTTATGTTGCTCGGATCATCCAAAAATGTTGTCGGGCATGTGTAGGAGCCTGTAAAAGTTATGCATATTTGGAGAACTAACACGGGTCGGCCTCTAAAAGCAAGTCACAGACACAGTAGTAAGAGTAAAATAGGAAGTTTAAAGTTAAATAACTTTTGGTTATAAAACTTTCTGGGACAGACTAAAAATAAAAGAGTATTACATAAATTGGAATAGAGGGAGTAACACTGAACAGGGAAAGTATGTTTCTTGCCTATGCTAATAACCTAGCAAATATAAGCAAAAAATAATTTGAAGAAAACAATCCCTCCACACTTAAAGTCTCGAGTTCAAGCACTGGGTATCAAAAAAATCTAATTAGTCATGTCCCAACGTGGATACCGGACACTAGGGTTGGCAAAATGGTTAAAAGAAAATATTTAACCACCATATTATCTACCAAAAAATGGGTTGGATAATAAAAATTTTAAAAACGGGTCAAATATGAATAAGAACCATATTATCCATTTGGAAAATGGATAATCAAGGAGTAACCGATGGTTAGATAATTTATCCATTCTTTTATTACCCGTTTTCGACCTGAACCATGTCCGACCCGACCCCGTTTGACACTCCTACCGGACACCGGGTGGGAAAATAAACAAATAAATAAATAAGTAAATGAAGTTGTGTAGAATTCTTGTAGTGTACCTTATGGAGAGCTGAATTAAGATCAAATTTAGTTAAGTTAAGCTCATGAGAACAAGATTGAGGGACTTGAATTACAATCAGATTATCAGAAGGGGAATCAAGAGGTAATAATTGTGCAGAAGGCAAATCCCAAAGAGGGGAATCCAAGAAAGTGTCATACTCAGGATCGTTGAATTTAGGAGGTGGGTTTTGTTTAACAAGAAGGAATTCGGATTCATTTGAAGGGTTCTTGATTACCATTGCTAGATTATAGGGAGGAGTCGCCATTGAAGTAAATAGTTTCAGTGTCAGTGTAAGTTGAATAGTTTTAAGTTTTAATAGGAATTTTTATTTGGTGGATGGTTGTTTTAGCCTTTAAAGCTGTAATTGGTAGGTAGTTGGAACATTAATGGTGGGTAAAGTATACAAATAGCTAGGGTTAAATTAGCAAGTGCTAGTCAGTTTTCGGACAAGTGATCCAAAAATAGACATCATTTGTAAAGTCATTGGAAAATAATCACGGTTTTACTCAAATGCGAAAAGTTACAGCATAATATGTTGAATTATGGAATTGTTGCATAACTTCAAGCACATTATGTTAGAATCTCATATGTAATAAATTCGAACTCCAACATATTATGCTGAACTTTTTATGTATTTTAAGGGTGTTTTCATTCATATTTTATCTTTACATGAAAAGATGACTAAATTTTGTGGGTTTTTCATCTATAATCGCTTTTTGGTCACGTTTTAATTTATATCCGCATACGGGCCTGAAGTAGTTTTTGAAAAAGCCTAACATGCTGAAATTTTGTGTGATTGCATTTGCTACTTCAGGTCTGTCTATTTCTTACTTCATCCAATCTAAGCCGAATGGATGGACCTCAAAGGCTCGAATCATATAAGTTCATGGGCCTTCAAAGCCCATAGTCTTTCATAAGTCTTTTCAAAATGGGATTTTTACTTATATGGTCGGCCTCATTAATTGTTTACTTTTTTTTAACTATATACATTAATTATACACAATTATACATATATTATACATTTACTGGCTGTTATTAATTTAAGTTGTAGGGTGAGCGGCTATTTGGATTAATTCTTCTTCAACAATAGCACACTTGGATCCTTAGTCTTTGCTGGACGAGTAGAGACTAAACCCAGCCCAAATACACTAGCACCAAAATTACCAAAAAGTTTTGGAAGATATTTCTAAAAGGGATTGTTTCATATTTACAAAATTATCTTTCAATAGAACACAATCATTTGAAGAAAGAAAGAAAAAATCTTTGTAGGATTGTAAACGAAATGAGATAAGAAAGGTTTGGTCAGAATTGAAGTTACATTTCTAGATTGAAAAGTTACAAATAAATACAAAGTTTTGCAATTCTATAGGATATTATACAAAATAATCAGATACCAAATGTATGCCTTCTCATTTCCAGCAAAATCCTTGGGAATATTTTGTTAACCATCCGGTTTCCGAAGCTACTGGCTTGATTAATTCAAATTCGCGCAACAAAAGCTATATAATTAGGGGATTTATAAAAAAAATATTATTTTTAGAGTTCGAATACGATACGTCTGGTTAAGGTTGGGGAATCTTTACCATTTGACCATGCCTCTAAGTGGTACAATAGCTTCTTTTGGACAAGTTACTCTCATTAGATTTGCAAAGACTCAAATTCCACTACTAAAACTAGAGATATCCTTCAATATAGAAAATTTACATTTTTGCAGTTATAACTCTCTTGTTGTTGTCCTGAAGGAACGACCCAGTTGGTTTGGAGGGTGTTGTCCACAAGAACGACGGGAGATCGATCACCCTTAATGTCTTTTGGATCTGAGCCTGTCACACAGGGCTTGTCTCGTGCAGTTTACATCCTTTGTGTGGTTTGCAGGCTATTACACAGGGGAATTTACCCAATGCGCACAATGTGTTCACCCCTAGAGCAGAGACTGTGACAGAGATTGTAACAGCAGCGGATTTCCCTCTTACCGAAAAACTATCTTGTTGTCCAATAACTTTGTCCCCTTAGTGGTGTGAAAGGATATGATACATTCTACTTTCATCTTCCTTTGCTTGGACAGTTCTGGAAAATGTGTCGACTCTAATTATGTTTTTTCTATAGATAAAAGAAAATATAAAAGATTATACACTTTTATTTGTCTTTATGATAATGCATAAAAAGAAAACAAGTTACTGCTAATAGTGCTTGATCATATATCCCTTTTCTGTGGACAAAATGTGCAAAATTTCTATAAAATGGAGGAGTTTTGTATCTTAAGTTTTTTTAGATGGAAATTTTGGTTGTTTGGATCAATTCCAGAAAGGATTGTTTTACTTTTGAAATACAAAGTTTGTGTCTTACGTTACGCAAATCATATTAAGGAATTATTTTTCCTTCTAGCGATGTGATTCTGGATTAGTCGGGTCTGTCAATAAGTACTAAATATCTTACGGTAATAAAAATTAGAATTTAAAAAACACCAAAATTAAATAAACTTCACTCTATATGTTTGGTTTCATTAATGCCTTTCTAGACTTCCAGCTAGCTATATAGCTAGTTCCATTTTTCTTTGACATTTAGTATGAAAATTTTAAGACTTAAAAATTAAAAAAATCTCCAAAGTTGGCGTGGATACCATTTTCAAACGGTATAATAATTGCAGAATTAGTTGGTGGAGACAAACTTACTACTTATATATTACTTAATTAATTAAAAGAGATTATCATAAAAAAGTTTCTAAGATTCCTCTTTCAACTAATTTAACAAAAAAGCATGCTTTATAGTATACTTTATTTTCTTTTTGAACATTGAATTTGTCCTCTTCTTTAGGTTACGTACTTGTAACAAACTTGTTTGGAAAGTTGTTATTTATTGTGTTGTATCGTATTGTTACTTTAGATGTTTTTTTTAATTATATTGTATCGTTAAATTCGTCGTTACGTAACGATGAAATGTGTTACTTTATGTAACGACCGATTTGGTGTGCTCACGTCGTTACCTTGTCTTTTTTCTCTCAATCTCACCATTCACTACTATTAAATAATTTTATTTATCATTCACCCTACCTTTTTACATACCGTATCGTTATTTTTTTTAAATAATAATACAAGTTTATTCTTCATATTGCTGGTGTTTGATATCATAAAATGACGACAAACAACACAATCTATCCAAACATTGTATTTATCTAACGATAAAGTGCAATACAATACAATACATTATGAAACGTAACGACTTTGTAAATTAGAAGTAGATGCACATAGGTTTGACACTTCACAGTGTTTTTTCTGTTCATTTCATATATATATATATATATATATATATATATATATATATATATATATATTATAAATTAAACCTCTTTTAAAGTTAATGATTTTTATAAATTATTTTCTGTAAATTCATTCCATATTAAAAAAAATGATAAGAGTGGTTTTTAAGAGATATTAGTGGCCACAATATCTCTTAAAAAATCACTTAGTTTACTATTTTTTTTATTTCATATTTAATTTAAGAATTGAGTGGGAAACAGACAAGCTTACTACACGTTTACTATTTAAAAATGTTAGGAGTTTGCACTTAAACCAATGGCTAAGTCATTTGGCACTACTCAAATAAAGCCACTTTAATTTAATTTGTGTAACAATACATTTATATTAAATTAATGATGATAGTAGGCTAAAGATATGGGATTAAGGGAATTTCTGTGCAAATTGGAGGATTAAAGCATATATTAAGCCTTATTCCTAAGATAAACAATTTCAAGTTAGGTGTGAATGCCATTGCTAATGGTATAAAAATTGTATTTAACTGGTGGAGGTAAACATAGTTTCTTCTTCTTTTTTATTAATTTAAAACATTACAAAAGATTCTAAGATCCATATTCGAATATATATTTGAAAAGAGCATGTTTTACACCTTATTTTTATATAAATTAAAGGTTGAATTGTCCTCTTTGAGCTTAGAAGTTCATGCACATGAATTGAACATTTAGCTCTTGAATTCATCTTTTATCTTAACCTCAAACAACAACAACAACCATACACCCGGTATAATTTCACAAGTAAGATCTAGGGAGAGTGAGATTTACGCAGCCCTACCCTACCTCTGGAGGAGCAGGAAGACTGTTTCCGATAGATTCTCGAACTTTTATCCCCAACCTGGGACTTCTCGACGCGAATCCAAATTTAATCATGCCCCAATTCGAATACCGAACACCAGATGAGATAGAGGAAGCAAAAATAGAGGATGCAAAAATAATGCAAGTGCCAAAAAAGAAAAAAAAAATAGGAGTATGAGTTTAGAAAGGTAGAATAGAGGAAGCAAAAATTCCAAATTTGCGTTACTCTTTATAGATAAAGTGAATAAATTATAAACTAACTCAAATATGGAAGTGGACGTAAGTATCTATCTCCAATTTCGAGAAAAATATGAAGAAGGAAAATGACAAGAGTGGTATTAAGGTAGGTTAATTAATATATATATATATATATATATATATATATATATA
>ML258095.1:35048-78435 GCA_005239495.1 Nicotiana undulata | reverse complement strand
CAATCATTTCAACTGCAATTTCATATTTTTCTTCACTAGCACGAATACAATTTTGATTTAGAATTAACCAGTTTGCATAAGTCTCACAAAAATAAAATTACAAAAGTCAATATATCGTATTAGTAATAGGAAATGATAGTAACCCATTTATTTTGAAAGATCATATACATTATTACAAAGGTAAAGATATTCTCTGTTTTGACGCATTACAAGGAATGCCGGTGTAACGAACATGTTTTTAGAAAACCAATGATTGAAAATAGAAACAAAACACGAAGTTAGAGAAAAAAGAAGAAGAAAAAATTAAGCGGGGCGGGTCCAAGCGGGACGGAGCGGGACAGGGCGGGTTGAAAACTGAAAAAATAACTATGCGGGACGGGGCGAATTGACATTTTTGTGGGTTTTACCAAACCCGCCCCGCCCCGCCCATTGCCATCCCTAGCAACATTATATCCTTATAAGCAAACGTTGTTATCACAAAGGAAGTACTATTGTTTTATAGATAGATATAGTGATAATGTGAAATGTATAATCCATTTCTTTAGCCAGTAACAAAAATATAACGACTGATTAAAGTAACAAAAATCGTGGTTGTTTTGGGGAATAAAACCTAACATTCATACTAATTAAAATATGAACTATAATATAATACCTTATTTGGTTGTCTTAATCAAATCTTTACTCTACTAACCATATCAACGACGTGCAATAGACAAAATTAAATAGCAAAGGATGGAAGATAGAAGTTTTTTGATAACCTTAGAATTTTGATAGCTACTTTGGTGTTTGTCAATGAAGTAATTTGAACAGACATTCTAGGAACTATATTCACTAGGCAAATTTCGGACCGTAAGGTAATTGATCTATAAGTAATTTCGCTAAAATATCTTAAATAATTATTTCTTGTTTGATATGTTATGTATGGCCATAACAAAAGAAAAATGTCATATTTGATACTTAAGTAATTCATAAAAAAATAACATACATTAATTAAAGTGTGATAATAAAAGTTTGGTAGATTGCGCTATGACCATTTTAGCTCATTTTGACCCATCTCATCTCAAATCCAGTAACTTTTGGATGGGTATCCCGCCCATTTGTTGACTTAGCCCATTTTATCCACCCAAATCCAATCTAATCTGCCTATTTGACACCCCTAACTGAATTATTTGCTTTTCAACCGCCCATTTATGTATTTAGAAAACTCTTGGTATATTAGAGATATACCCACTAGAATATATTATAGAACTTTTAGTGTAAAAAAAAAATATCGAATGGGATATTGAAATACTGGAAATGCAAAGAAAATATTTACAACAATAAATATTTATATAGGCGATATCAACTAATTTGGTGTTGAGGTGTGGTAGTCGTAAAATCCAACTCTTATCTTTATAGAAGAAAACTAAAAAAAATTCCACTTATTTAGGAACTATGAACCCCAAAACCTATGAACCTTCATCTTCCATCCCTCCCAAACCCCCAGATCCAACTTCCACACTCTCTTCGGCCATAACTACTATTAATAACATGAACATTAATACTCATGAACCTTCATCAAATCAATCTAAATTTATCAATAAACCATACCTCAACTCACTCATCTCTCATACCACTCAAGCTTCAAACACTAATCCATCTGCCTCACTAAACACTCTTTCAGATCTTACTGATAAAACGGAGGCCCCTACTGACCCCTCTATTTTTATCCCACTTTCAGTTGAAGAGAAGAACAAAATTTACGCTCTATGGCAACATGCTGCTATTATTAAGGTGTATGGACGTAAGATTGGCCACCTAATGCTTAGGGGGAAAAATTATGCACTTTGGCAACCAACTGAAAATCTACCCCTTATAAACTTAGGTTCTGACTTCTTCCTCGTCAAATTTCAAAAGGAGGAAAATAAGATCCATGCGCTACAGGATGGACCTTGGTTTGTATTAAATCATTTTCTTTCCGTTCGTCAATGGGAACCCAGATTCATGGCTTCAGAAACAAAAATCACCTACTCCGCCATTTGGTTGTGTCTCCCTGAATTACCTACCGAATTTTATGACATCCAGATTCTTCAAAACTTGGGAAATAAAATTGGTAAGCTACTGACTGTTGATACTTGTACTTCTTCAACCACAAGAGGTAGATATGCCAGGTTATGTGTGGAAGTTCCCTTAGATCAACCACTAAGAACACACATTTATATAGGTAATCACAAGCAAAATATACTTTGCGATGGACTAAATTTTATGCATCAAATGTGATCGAATGGGACACAACCAAAGAGCTTGTAATTATCAAATTAAGGAAATCACTCCAACAAATTCCCCTACAATGAAACAGTCTACCACTACAAATATTATATCTTCTCCATCCCTATCTCAATCCACTGAAGAATGTCAAGTTGTTCAATTTTCAAGAAAATCCATCATAAAAATGACCCACCCCAAAACAAATCACAACCAACACCTACCAATATCTTCTTATCAAACACAACCATCATGTAACCCTACAAAGAGTATAGATAGGGCACTTATACCTAACACATATCTTTAACAAATCTCACCATTAATAGTGCAAATCCTTCAGTTAATCACCATAATATTTCTAACCATTACCCACCGCTTACTCTCACTAATAATCAATTTACTTCCTTAACAACAAATGCTTTAACTAATAAAAATTTACTACTTAATCCTATTGGCAATAACACCCAAAACCCTATAATTACCACTCAAGTACCCTTGAGTAACTTTACTCACTCGGCCCAACTAGAAAAACCCCAAACCCCAAAACATATCAAAAATCATGCACACAGACACGTTACCCCATCCCACATGTAAGACAACCTATTAGCACACTCAAATCCCTCCAACTCAGCACACTTATCTCACCTACTACACAATACACATACACTTCCTACAAATGACGGCGCACCTTCCCCAAACACCAACCCTAAGTTTTCTCCCATGCAAATGCATAATAATGATATTCCCACCACTTCTATCATATTTTAACACACAACCTCCAAATCCATCAATCCAACCGCCTCTATCAACCACTGTTATAATTTTTCCTATAAACCAAGCTCCAATTCCAGTTCAAACCGTCTTTGATCACCTTATAACTCCTACAAAATCAAA
The DNA here is from genome assembly GCA_005239495.1 of Nicotiana undulata. NCBI lineage: Eukaryota > Viridiplantae > Streptophyta > Magnoliopsida > Solanales > Solanaceae > Nicotiana > Nicotiana undulata. The sequence goes on along the minus strand of ML258095.1, from coordinate 75,297 downwards.
AGATGTCTCAACACAACCTCAACCGCCTAGTAAGGCACTACAACAACAACAACAACAGGCAGACAATTCACCGCTTACACCACCAACAAACTCCACACTCACGTCTCCCCTCATATCTACTAATGGAGCCAAACACAATCATCTACACGGCTCAAACACCACATGCACCGACAAATACAACATCTTGGTTAGAGATAGGCCTTCAGAATCATGCCCTCACCTTCACAATGGAAGTCCGCAACCAAGAGGTGACAATTCTCATCAACAATTCAAGGGATCTTGCGCAAATAGTAGCGGAGGGCATAACTCTAGGGACGGATATCTTTGATCGGTACCATTGGTCTATGATGCAAGCACCTTACCTTGCACCATATCACCCCCTACAACTCCCAACACCATTTTGGGACCCCTCTCATCTACATCCAAATCTGATGCAAATGCCATTCTACCCAACTCCCATTACCACCACACTATCCCAATCAACTCGAACAAAACACAGCGTTTCAGGAAGAACTAGAAGCATTGGTAGTCTACAATAGGGAAACCCGCCTCGTTCATGCATGGCTCGATGGCATCAAGGTATTTGTCCAGAAGAAGGAGTACGAAAGAAAATTATACATAAGGTGCCCTCCAAATCTCATGACAAGGTCTTTTCTCCTTAGTCCCACAATAAATCCAGAGGTGGGGAAGTATGCAATGTTTCTACTTCACCCTCTACGTCTACAACCGGGGGAGACCAACAACACCCTAAGAAATGCTAGGAGAAGTCAATTGCTGGACCCAAACAATAGCCATATGAATTTCATTATTTGGAATTGCAGAGGAGCTCAATCAACTGATTTTCAACGTAATTTTCGCTCACTCCTTGATTACAATCGCCCTACTATAGTTGTTTTACTCGAAACACACTGTCAAGATCATCAAGCTCTAAAGGAGAATTTTAATTTCATTGGAATAATACAAGTAGCTGGTACTGGGCATTCGGTATTGTCATTTTGTGGCACTATGATGTACTCACTATTGAACCAGTAGCAACTACTGCCCAAGAAATCCACTGCAACATTCAGGTACACCCCTTTAATTTTAAGTGGTTATTTACTGCTAGGCCTGGCAAGATGGGTTACAAATAATGGTTAATTACCCAACCCAACCCATTAAAAACGGGTTGGGTAACTGACTTTTTAAAAGCGGGTCGAATATGGGTAATTACCCATATTATCCATTAGAAAAATGAGTAATCAAATGGGCAATAATGGGTAAAATATGGATAATATAGGGTGTGTTTTTGATTGGCTTAACCACCCACCCCGCAAAAAAAATATTTTTACTTTTTTTTTAATTTGAAAATTTATGTTTTTTTTTCTTGCACCCCCGCGCACCCCACCCTCTGCCTTCACTCCCGCACAATTTCTTTTTTTTTACTTTTTTTGTAATTTTAAAATTTCTGTTTTTTTTCTGCACTCCCACCCCCCTCCCCCTCCTGTCCCCACTCCCGCACAATTTCATTTTTTTTTATTTTTTTTTGTAATTTTCACATTTCAATTTTTTTTTCTGCACCCCTACCCGCGAATTTTTTTCTTTTGTTTATTTATATTTTTAGTTTTACTTTTTTTTCATCTTTCGATTTATAGGTCCAAAACTTTACAAGTTCCAAATATATGAGTTCAGAGGTTTATGTGAAGCCATGAATGGATAATATGGTTACTCATTTTATCCGCGGGTAAAATCCATTAATTACCCGTGTTGAATACAGGTCGGGTCGGATAATTTATCCATTTTTTTCATTACCCGTTTCGCCCCGAACCATATCCGACCCGCCCCGCCCGTTTGCCACTCCTATTTACTGCCATATATGCTAGCAACGATTTAGATAATAGAAAAATTTTATGGCCAAATCTTACGTGTTTGTATGATAATTACAAGGGTTTATGGATTATAGGTGGAAAAGTTTAATGAAATAACTCATGCAAATGATAAATATGGTGGGCTGCCGATTAATAATTCACGCTCTAATAATTTTTTAGACTGCATCAATTACTGCCATCTTACTACCTTAGGCTAGCTGCTTCGCGTATTACATCGTATTGCCCGAAGGGGGCATGCTGCAAGAGCAAAGGCCGCCGTTATACTTGGACAAATGGTAGGCATAAAAAATACAATATCCTTGAACACATTGATCGTGTTTTAGCAAATTATGATTGGCTGAGTAAGTACCCTGATGCACTTATCACACACCTTCCACGTACTCAATTCGATCACTGTCCACTTCTACTGGAATTACAACACCATCTGCTACCTAGGCAAAATAAATTTTGATTTGAAACAATTTGGACGACACACCCTATTTTTCCATAATTAGTCAAACAAACATGGCAAGATAATTTACAATTGCTACCAACCATTAACCACTTTACAAATATAATCCAAGAATGAATCAATCGAATTTTGGTAATATTTTTAAACGTAAAAGAAAAATATTGGCTAGACTAGGTGGTCTCCAATCTTCAAAAAATTATTCTACTAGCACTTTCCTGCACAACCTGAAACAACAATTAATAATAAAATTTAATCATCTACTCAAACTTGAGGAGGATTTTTGGAAATTAAAATCCCGCATCAATTGATTAAATGATGGTGATGCAAACACAAATTTTTTCCATCTCACAACCCTCAATCGGCGTAGACATAATCGTATAACTGCTTTATAAGATCAAAGGGAAAATTGGATAATTGATCCACATGTAATTAAGAATAATATTATACATTATTATCACAATCTTTTCACAACCCCAAGAAAATACTTCATATCCAACAAATATCATTCAGCCTTCTAATATACTATCTCAGGAGGAATGCCCTTGCTTAACTAAACCTTTACAAGATTATGAAATTATCAATTCAATCCAGTCCTTTAAACCTTTGAAAGCTCCTGGACCCGATGGCCTACACCCTCTTTTCTACCAAAAATATTGGGGTACCATAGGCAACTTTGTCAAATATTTTTGTCACAAAGTCTTACTTGACCATCAAATCAACCCTACCATTAATACAACTCTAACTTGCCTGATTTCTAAAAATAAACATGCCACTTCAATAACTCAATATCGACCTATCAGTCTTTGTAATACTATTTACAAGATTATCACAAAAATAATCGTAAATATACTAAAATCTATTCTGAAACATATTATTCATCCAACTCAATCAAGTTTCCAGAAAAATAGAAGAGCGGCAGATAATGCCCTTATCGTCCAGGAAATCAATACCAGATTCCAAAAAATGAAGGAAAATAATTTGAATAATCTTAAATTTGATCTTGATTTGATAAATTAGAATGGTCGTTCATACACAATACCTTAACCACTCTCAACCCCCCCCCCTCCCAACTTTTATTAAATTAATTATGTCGTGCATAACAACTACCTCCACTTCCATTATTATTAATGGAAACCCTACGGACTACTTTACACCCACACGAGGCATAAGACAAGGAGATCCTTTATCCCCATATATTTTTATTCTCTGCCTTGAAATATTTTCGCGTAAAATAGATACAGAAGTTGATCACCATGCTTGGGTACCAATTTTCTTTGCTAAACAGGGTTCTTAGTTATCTCACTTACTCTTTGTTGATGACATTATCCTCACAGCAAAAATCACAACCAACACTTTCCAATCAGTTATTAATATTATTCCTCATTTAACACATCATTCTGGTCAAACCATTAACCTTGATAAATCAAACAAATAATTCTCCAAAAATTATGAACCTGCCACACGAACCTCTGTATTACAACCCTTCAATATGAAAGAAGGGAAATTTTTTGATAAATATTTAGAATTCTCTATTTTACAAAGAAACTATCCAAAAGGGATTATCACTTCTTAATTGACAATTTCAAAAATAAATTAGCAGGTTGGAAAATTAACTTTTTATCAAGAGCGGGAATGACCACATTAATTCGTTCTACTTTAAATCACCTTCCAAATAATCTCATGCAATACATAAAAATTCCTAATGATATATTGTCCTCCCTCACTCGTTATCAACGAAATTTTCTCTGGGGTACAACTCCACAAAAAGAAAAAATTACACCTTATTAAGTGCGCTACTGTAACAAAATCTTTAGAGCAAGGGGGCCTAGGGATACAAAACCTAGTTACCAAAAATCAAGCTTTACATGCGGGACTTGCATGGAGACTATTTCAAAATCCACACCAACTTTGTGCACAGGTGCTCCTACATATTTATTTACACCCACCAAATTTAATCAAAACACAGGTCTCCTTCACTTGGCGAAACATCATTCGTGGATGGTCCCACTGCCGTTTAGGATATAAATAGAACCTTACAACTTGTCAACATATTAGATTTTGGTTGGATCCTTGGATCAGACAAAATTTCACAATTCGCACTTCCATAATTGGACCCCTCCCTCGTCATGAGGAACAAAAACGTATATCAGACTACTACTATAATCAGAAATGGCATTTTGAAAAATTACTATTCGTACTGTCGATGCCTCTCTCACCCAAAACCTATGATCAGATTTAATGAGCTCTTACCACAAATGGCAATTTCTACGTCAAATCTATCCATACCGCTCTAACAACTTCCACCAATCCGCAGTACTCTTACGAGTGGATTTGAAAACTCCCCGTTCCACAAAAAATATCATTTTTTTCTCTGGTTACTATGACACAACAGACTTCCAACGACTGTGTACCTCTCACGATTAAGCATTCTCAATTCGTCTATATGTCCTCAGTGTCATATAGCTCATGAAACAATCACTCATCTTTTTCTACATTGCCCCTACTTAAGTCAGTTACGGGTTTTCTTCAACATTCCATTCCCGTCTCAGAGTTACGCTGCATCCCAAACAGACAATACACATTGGTTATATCAATTTATCCACGCAACTTTACCATCCCCTTATAAAATTCCAGCCACAACACTTTTACCATTTGCGTTATGACATCTTTGGGTCCTCAGAAACAAGAACACATCAGACCATAAAAGAATTTCCTTAAACATTCCCAGTATAGTAAATATGACAACTGATATTTTCTAACGAATCAAAAACTTAAAAACATATTTGTAACCCCTTTATACAATAAATGGCATCCGCCAAATGCTACTAACTACAAACTAAACATTGATAGGTCTTGCTCATCTAATAAGCAAGCATATGGTATTGATGGGGTTTTTCGAAACCACCAAGGCAACTGGATTATAGGATTTGCAGGTAAATCCAACTCAGGCACGCGTATTTAGACAAAGCTACTTGCATTACTCATGGGGCTAAAAATCGCAGTCAAACACCATCTCAACCCCATCACCATTGAGACGGATGCACATGAACTCATAGGTATGTTTAAATCAACTTCTATGCAATACACTAATGTCATTCATGATTGCAGGTTGCTGCTCCTACAACTGGCTAGTCCTGTCTACAGTATATCTACAGAGAGCAAAATTATGTTGCAGATAGTTTAGCTAAACATGGATCCATGCACGCACATGAGAGTTGCATACTTTTTGGGAGTCCACCACCTTTTGCAGAACCTTCTTATTATCGGGATCACAACGGTCCACTACAAAGGAGGCTTGTCAAGTTTAACTCCAGCAGCTCAACACAACCGCTCTCTGCTATGACTACCCTATGTATTAATCCTGTTTTATCTAGTACTAGTAGTAGGGAACTATCTAGCCCTAACTATCTTCCTAGTAACATTTCTCATACAGGGATCCTTGTATCAAACTCTAGCTCACCAACTACGATGCCTCTTATGCATCTTGTTAACTGTTCTACCGTACTTGTTTAATTATCTATAATATCAGTACATCTTTTTTACCAAAAAAAGAGGTGTGGTTGTCGTTATCTGCAAAAAATCTTTAAATTACTTAAAGTTCGTTTGGATTGTCTTAAAAAATGATTTTTCAGCAGAAATAGTTTTTAAGACAAAAACCAATAAGTTGAGGTTGCCCAACTTATTATTTTTGACTTGTTTTAAGCAATTTTAAATTTATTTTAAACACTTTATAGTTTTACCAAAACACTGAAAAAAACTACTATAAAAGTTGATTTGACCATCTCTAAATTATTTTTTGCGCTTTGAATTGAAATGCTTCACGACTTGTCAACTCGTGTAGATGTAATCGAGGGTATTGGTTTCAACTTTGAATTTAACATTTTAGCATTGGGAAAATTAATTCTAACTTTAATAGATTGTTGTGTTAGTGTGACATGTACAATCCATTCTGGTAGCAATTTACAAAAGTATAATAACCAATGGCTACTTTTGACTCTAAAAAGCCTAATACTTCTTTTCTCCAAAAAGTATGAACTTAAGATAAAATTAATTAGCTGTCTTAATCAAGTATTATTCCTCTAATTAGTGTTATGATTATGGACATAACTAGTTTATGTGCAATAAGATGTCTTCACAGCCAAATAAGAAAATATTTTCTTTTCCAACTAGCATTACATAAAAGTCCAGCGACTGATGGAATTTGTCCAAGACAATTAGTCGCTTCTCAATTGGGAAGTCCATCCATAATTCTAACAACTCACATTTAATTTTATATCGAATTAATGATTAAATTTTAATAATATGGTACAGCGCAAGCAAAGACTTGCCCAAGCATGATTAGAAGTAACACTTAAGAGTTGTCAAATGAATTTATGGGTTTTTGGACAACTTCATTATTATTTTAAACTTACACTTAATAGGAGGTGTCGAGTTCGAGTCTTGAAAATAAATAAAAAATTCTAGTAAAGAGTTTTTCCCTTAATGAACTTCATCCGATACGAATCTAAATTAGTTAGGATTCCAACACTTGTATCAAATACCAACCAGAAACAAAAAGAATATGCGCACCAAAAGTGCCCCAGTTGATCCAATTTTACCTAAAAATAAACGTAAAGTAATTATATTCCTTTTTTTTTGTTTTAGTTTTTGCAGAAAAAAAATATTATCACACGAATTCAAATTATTAGTTTATAATAAAATAATATAAGTCAACTTATATTTGTCAGGAATTAAATAATATGTCTAGCATATGATTTATCAAAATATTTGCACCTAAGGGCGTGGTCTAGTAGTCAATGAAGTAAGTTGAGAACTATAAAGTTTTAGGTACACTCTAGGTAATTTCTTTTCATATGTTGGAAGTTTTGGTGGATAAACATAGGTGGATCCTACTGGGACATACTCAGTAAGCAGAAGTTACATTGCCCTGCAAGGAACTTTAAAAAGACTATCGGTGGCAGATTTGATTTAGAGTAGAGTAATACTCCCAAAACATAGAATAATTGTATGGTTGGTGGCTCAAAAAAGACTTCTTGCAAAGGATAAAATGGAAAGATTGAATATTCCAGTGGAGGATCCTACTTGTTGTTTATGCCATAGCGTATTTTTGTTGATTGTAATTGGCTTAAGCAGGTACGAGATGTGTTGGCAATATGGACTGGGATTGCCGGGCAACAACATGGGGTGCAATCACATTTGAAATGGATAAAGAAGAAGCGATGGAAGCAATTACAAAAAGGAAGTAAATACCAATTTCAGCAGCAGTGTGGGGTGCTATAATATATTACACCTGGAGAGCAAGAAACTGAAAATTATTCATAAATGAATATGTAAATACCAATTTTATAGTGACACGAGTTAAGGAAGAAATAATTGAAAGGATAAAGTTTTTACAAGAATCTAGGAAAGCACGTAAATGTAAATTTTTTATTTACAAATTATATAACTAGTTGCTGGTTTTGTTATAGGCCTATTTAATCATGTTACTCTTTCTGGAAGATGGACTTGGTGTGTAGGTAGTGTTTGATTGTTATTTGCTAATGGTAATTTCACAGTTATTGCCAAAAAAAAAATATGTAGTCCCATGATTTGCATATTGTGGGTGTACTTCATTTATCCAATCAAAATCGGTTGTATATATTGAATGCCTATTATTAATATATTACTATATATATATATATATATATATAAATTTTGACGAGTCATATGGATGGCAATAACCCCTCTACTCATAGCATATAGATCCGTCTCTGTGGATAAAATTACAGTACTACCTATACCGATGAAAAGTAATTAAATGCTATTAGGTGAAATTAATCGAGTTGTGTGCAAAATAACATACACTTAAAAAGAAAAGTTAACGTATTGAGTCCAATTCACTCAAATTAAAAGAAGGAAGGCACTATTAAATAGGTTAGGTGTAGGGCTGTGCACGGATCGGATTGGATCGGATTTAGCACATTTCGGATTCGGATTTCGGATTTCGGATTCTAGAAAATGCAATCCGAATCCGATCCGAATTATATCGGATCGGATTCGGATTTTAAAGTTTGGATCGGATCGGATTTCGGATCGTAAATGCCTCAATGTTGCAAACTAATATGTATATTTTCTTTGTAAAAGAGGCAATGCATTAAGAAAAATTCATGTTTATACAATTATGAGAGTACTATGGCGCCAATATAGCTAACTCTAGCAATTGTAAAGGTAATAACTTGGAGAAAGATGTAAAGAAAGTACTGACTATCCGAAATTAAAGTATAGTATTTATACATTGCCTAATAATTTCGGATTTCGGATCGGATCGGATTAAAATATACCAATCCGAATCCGATCCGAAATCCGAAATTTTTATAAACACAATCCGAAATCCGGTCCAATCCGAAATCCGAAATCCGAAAGTGAATGGATCGGTTCGGATTTCGGATATCCGATCCAAATGAACAGCCCTAGTTAGGTGGCCAAGTTCCATTAATCATCTGCCCGAGTGGACATTTAAGAGGCGGGTCTAAAAAGTAGGCAAGAGAAAAAGGACCTTCATTTGACGGGGCAATTAGACTTGTGACGACACATGCCAGCCAAAATTTGGCACGGCTTTTCCGTGTGTGCGCTTCCCTCTTTTGCCTTTCGGCTTTCACCCCCAAAGAAAACTACTAACGTATTATCTTTTCGAGTCCTCACACTACTATTTCCATTCTATTCTATTTTGATAAGAGATGGGTCACGTGATGGATAAAGACCCTTTTTACCTTTCAACACTAGTATATCTAGTGTCTGTTTGGACATAAAATTTGATAAAAGATTTTTTTTTTATTTTGAAATTAACATTTATTCATAAAAAAAATAATTTTCACTTGAAGATGTATTTTTAAATTTTTACTCAAATCACTCATAAAACTTTAAAAATAATCCAAATTGAAATTTATGTCCAAATACAACTCTATATTTCATAATACCATTTTCACCATTTTTTTCAAATTTTACAATTCTTATGTCCAAACACCTACTTAATATATTTTTACAAATAGGATCTAGAGAAGGTAATATATACGTAGATTTTATTCATACCTTGTAAAGATAAATACACTATTTTCGGTAGACTTCTATTCAAGAAAAGACCATTTAACCTTAATTTTTATTTTTTATTTTTAATGATAACATATGTTTTACCCACATTTCGTAATTTTATCGGATACCTGCTACTTTTCATCAATATATTTATCTGATAACTTTTTCTTCTAAACGTTAACAAAGATAAAGAAAATCACATAAATTGGGTGTAAAATACGAGGATGAGAAAAATAACACGCTATATGAAAGTTAAGGGACGAAAAAGAAAGATAAAAAACAAGGGTCTAAACGGTTAATTTAAGAAATGCTTATTTATTTTTTTTTGGTTTTTTAATCAAGTGTATGGTATCCATATATATATCGTAAAATATGAGGACGAGGGGAAGAAAAGCTATATGAAAGTTGAGGGACGAAAAAGGAAAGACTAAAATATCAAGGGATTTAAAACAATTAATTTATGTTTATTTAATTATTTATTTGGTTCTTTATCATATGCCTTGTCTGGTACGAGTTGAGGCCAAGATTAATCCGAATTCGCTCTGTTCATGATTTGATAATCATTTTTTTTAATTCCTAATGTTTGAACTTAATCTATAATTAAGATAAAGGGATTATTTTCATCCCGCCACAACCTTGACGATAATTTTAATAATCATCTTTGTGAAACTTCAAACCAACAAATCCTAAAGGAGAATAAAATAAAAGCAACGGTGAATAACTCAAACAAGGTTGCAAATACAAAGTAAGCAGTAATAAATAGAGCTACGAATTAGATTAGAAACTAATTCTATTTGAAGATCACGAAAAAACATATTAATGTTAGGATTTCTATATGTCTTCGTTAAATACTCGAATAAACTCAATATTTCACCCATCTCTTCGAATAGTAAAAGGAAAAAGGAAAAAAGAAATAAGCATTAATCAGTTTTGGTTAGTTAGCAGTGCTAATGATACTTTGACCAAAAGAACTTTTATAGCAAGTAAATTAAAAGAAGTTTTCCAGAGAATAGTTCAATTATCAAGAAATTATAACATCATGTTGCAGTTCAATGAACGTTACGGTCTTAAATTTAATTAGACTTATATTACATGTTGCTGTAAAACCAATAAAGCATTAAATTTTTTGAAATAAAACCGGAAACAAAAGGTTAGTAGAACAAGTTTAATGAAATAAATTTAAAAAAACAGTATAGGAATAAATCGAGTCCACTGAATGCACAGTGTGTCTTTAAGGAAATTATTCCCCTCAAGTACCCGTGGTATTGGAATACTATCCTCCCAGGATAGAACGATTTAACTCACCAGCGTGTCTCGGGTGATGGGTTATTCTGGATTGATTTTTTGTTAATTAATTAAATAATTTAAAGGAATTTTGTCCAAAAATATTAATCAATCAATCGTTGAAAAAATTCCAATATGATGTCGAAGCCGAGTGACCGACGACGACGACGGCGCGAGGCTTGCCTTCGTCTCAACTCTTTAATAGCTAGAAGAAGAGCAATTGTATATATACACATCAAAAGTCTTTTCTTCCTCCAATATGGGACAATGTCCCTTTGCCAAGGAGGGAACTCAAATATTCCATTTTCCCTCCATTTTCCATGCACCCCCTTTAAGTTACACCGAGCTTAAAATTAAGCTCCACCGAGCTTAAAGCCCAACAATTCCCCACATGAATGAGGAATGGCTATTAAATAAAGGAATGCACGGACGTGTGTGTGTTTTACATGCAAGAATTAATTGCATCTGGATAAGTAGGTTTCCCTTTGAACTTTCCATAGTAAACTTATATCGGATATACTTGATCAATCGGTAGATTTGATATCTTTGAACCGTCGAGCTTTGTTGTATACCTAGACAACGTAAGTCAAATAATTAATCCTTAACCATCTATGATTCTCACTGTTGTGTTCGTTTCAGCCATGAACACCGCATGGTTTCATGAGTGCTTAGAGAATGGGCCTTTACTTTCATTCTCCTTGAAGCGGCTTACACTTCACACTCACATTGGTGATTCCTAAAAGTGTAATCCTATAGACACACTATCTGGTCATATCCTGCCAGACTTAGCAAATCATTAAAAAGCTTTAAGCTTTATTGACTCATCAAAAAGCCTTAATGTTTTACCTCGGTTCTTGAACATTGTCTTCATCACGAGAATGGGTTGAGTTATTTGACAAATGTTGAACCGTCATTCATAACTTTGTTTGATCTCTTTAAACCTAGCTCTTGGGATCTCCAGTCTTCTAGGTAGAGTTACCGCCATGATGACTTGTCATAGGCCTTAACCCCATTCCATTTGATGATCTTTCGACTGCCTTTTTAGATAGGCCTTTTGTAAGTGGATCCGACACGTTACCTCTTGACTTTACGTAGTCAATTATGATAACACCACTAGATAGTAGTTATCTAACGGTATTGTGTCTCCGTCGTGTATGACGAGATTTTCCGTTATACATAACGCTCCTGCCCTGCCTATTGCCGCTTACCTATCACAATGTATACAAATAGGTGCCAAATGTTTGGGCCAAAATTGAATATCTTCCAAGAAATTCCGGAGCCATTCAGCTTCTTCACCGGCCTTATCTAAAGCTATGAATTCAGATTCCATTATAGAACGGACGATGCACGTTTGTTTGGACGGTTTCTAAGACATTGCTCCACCCCCAATTGTGAAAACATATCCACTCGTGGATTTAACTTCAGATGATCCGGTAATCTCATTTGCATCATTATATCCCTCGATCATGGAGGGATATTTATTATAATGCAAAGCATAGTTTTGGGTATGTTTCAGATACCCCAAAACTCGTTTCATTGCCATCCAATTTATTTGATTGGGAGTACTTGTAAATCGACTCAGTTTTCTAATAGCATATGCTATATCTGGTCGCGTACAATTCATGATATACATTAAACTTCTCAATACTCTTGCATAGTCCAGTTGTGAGTCACTTTCACCTTTATTCTTTTGAAGTGCATAACTCACGTCAATTGGAGTCGTAGCAATTTTGACATCCAAATACTTTAACTTGTCAAGTACCTTTTCAATATAGTGAGACTGTGATAATGCTAGACTTTGTAGAGTCTTGTGAATTCGGATTCCTAAGATCACATCAGCAACTCCTAAGTCTTTCATGTCGAATTTGCTAACCAACATGCGCTTTATAGCATTTATACTTTTGCTCATTATCAACATGTCATCAACATATAAACAAACAATGACTTCATGACCTGGAATTTTTTTAATGTAAACACATTTATCACACTCGTCGATTTTAAATCCACTTGCCAACATTGTTTTGTCAAATTTGGCATGCCATTGTTTGGGTGCTTGTTTAAGTCCATAAAGCGACTTAATAAGTTTGCACACTTTCTTTTCTTTACCAGGAACCACAAAACCCTCAGGTTGTTCCATGTAAATCACTTCCTCCAATTCTCCATTTAAGAAAGTTGTTTTAACATCCATTTGATGGATTTCAAGATCATACACGGCCGCTAGTGTCAATAACACCCTGATAGATGTTATCCTCGTTACTGGCGAGTAAGTGTCAAAGTAATCAAGGCCTTCCTTTTGTCTATAACATTTGACAACAAGTTTTGCCTTATATTTGTCAATAGTGGCATCAACTTCAATTGTTTCATCCTTACTATTAAGCAAATAAACATAACATAACATATCAAGTGCAATCGTCAATAAAAGTAATAAAATACTTTTTCCCACCGCGAGATGGTGTCGACTTCATATCGCAAATGCTAGTATGAATTAAGTCTAAAGGATTTGAATTCCTTTCAACAGACTTATAAGGATGTTTTACAAACTTAGATTCAACACATATTTGACATTTCGATTTATTACACTCGAATTTAGGTAATACTTCTAAATTAATTAACTTCCGCAAGGTTTTATAATTGACATGTCCGAAACGAATATGCCAAAAATTATTTGACTCCAATAAATAAGAAGAAGCTGAAATTTTATTCATACTGTCAACAACCATTACAGTGAGTTTGAAAAGGCCATCTGTGAGGTAGCCTTTTCCAACATACATTTCATTCTTGCTTGCAACATCTTTATCATAAACAAATACATATTTGAATCCATTCTTCACAAGTAAAGAAGTAGAAACTAAATTCTTCCTAATAGTAGGAACATGAAGAATGTTGTTGAGCGTTAACACTTTGTCGGGAGTCATCTTCAGGAATATCTTCCCATAACCTTCAATCTTGGTTGTTGCATTATTTCTCATGGAAATCTCTTCTTTAGGACCAACAATAGAGTAAGTCGCAAATGCGTTTTTGACAGCACAAACATGTCGAGTGACTCCAAAGTCAATCCACCACTCCTTCGGATTTCCAACTAGGTTGAATTCCGAAAGCATTACACAAAGATCATCAATGTCATCATTCTTCTCCACTATGTTGGCTTGTTCCTTCTTCTTATCCTTTTTCGGGAGACGACAATCAGGGGTTTTGTGACAAACTCTTCCACAATTGTGGCAGTTGCCCTTAAATTTTTTTTTGTTCCGCTCCTTAGTCTTTCCAAAAGACCTCTTCCTCTTCTTACTTTTTGGAGCAGTCTCCTCAACGATATTAGCTCCCATGATCGTTGAATTTCCACGAGACTTTTTCTCGACTATTTTGTTGTCTTCTTCAATCTTGAGACGTATCACAAGATCTTCCAACTTCAGTTCTTTGCGCTTGTGCTTAAGATAGTTCTTGAAATATCTCCACGAATGAGGCAATTTTTCAATCATTACAGCCACTTGAAATGCTTCATTCATGACCGTACCTTCAGCAATAAGGTCGTGAAAAATAAGTTGAAGCTCCTGAACTTGGGTTCCCACAGTTTTGTTGTCTATCATTTTATAGTCTAGAAACTTTGCAACCACGAACTTCTTCAAGCATACATATTCCGTCTTGTACTTATTCTCAAGTGCGTCCCATAATTATTTCGAAGTATTCATCGCACTGTACACATTGTACAAGTCATCCTCTAAAGCGCTTAAGATATAGCCTTTGCAAAGAAAATCTGTCTGCTTCCACGCCTCAACAATAATGAATTTCTCATTGTCCGGCATGTCCGCAACAAGTACTGGAGGCTCTTTACTAGTGAATTTATGCATACCAAGTGTGGTAAGCCAGAAGAATACCCTTTGCTGCCATCCTTTGAAGTTGTCTCCAGAAAATTTTCTCGGTTTCTTGGCTGGAGGAACAGTGGTGCGGCTTGACAAGGCTATCATTGTTGCAACAACAGTCGCATAATGGTTTCCATTATCAATTGCCATTTCTCACTATCAACAACAGAAGAGTTCAATCAATGGAAAAACCATAACAATAAACAATATTGTAATCAATAAACAATACATATGATAAATAAAAACCGAAGGTTTTTATATACTATTTAACAGAAAACGATGAAGTTTTTATATTCTTCAAGTTTTTCTGAATTTCAATACCCTGACGAAGTTTTTATATATTCAAATCAGAATAGTAAAATTAAGAAGAAGAAGAAGAAGAAAACCACACATGTTTTAATCTCCACAAACAGAATACATAATATAATAAAAATTAATTTCCTTAAGATTGTTATACAATCTGTATTGCTATAAAACCAATAAAGCACTAAACTTTATGAAATAATACCAGAAACAGAAAGTTAGTAGAACAAATTTAATGAAATAAATTCTGAAAAACAGTATAGGAACAAATCGAGCCTACTGAATGCACAGTGTGTCCTTAAGGAAATTATTCCCCTTAAGTACCCGAGGTCTTGGAATATTATCCTCCCAGGATAGAACGATTTAACTCACCAGCGTATTGGTACCAAAAACTCTGGTGAACGGCGAACCACCCAATGGTTGTAAAACACACTGGAAAATATTGTGCATAACAAGAAGAAGATCATAAAATTTAGTAAGTAAAAAATCTGGAATTCAAGGCATATTTATAGCCCATTTGGCACAATTTCTGAAAAGGTTTGCAACCTTTCAGAACAGCCATAGCTGATGGAACATGTGGGAATATTGCGGAAAATTAAAAAACTGATTTAAAATAATCCGGGAAAGGAAAACGGACCGGACCGGATCGCGAGTCATATTAATTAATTAAATAATTTGAAAGGAATTTTGTCCAAAAAGATTAATCAATCCAGCCGAAGCTGAACGACGACGACGGCGCGAGGCTTGGCTTCTTATCAACTCTTTAAGAGCTAGAAGAAGAGCAATTGTATAAGCACCCATCAAAAGTCTTTTCTTCCTCCAATATGGGACAATGTCTCTTTGCCAAGGAGGAAAACTCAAATATTTTATTTTCTCTCCATTTCCCATTCATCCACTTTAAGCTACACCAGGCTTAAAATTAAGCTCCATCAAGCTTAAAACCCAACATCTTTGACTATAATAATATTTTACAATACTTTTACGTTAAGAATTACTATGATTTAACCAAAAGTTCTATCCAAAATTTTAAATAATCGATATTCAAATGCCTATAAAAAAGAAGAAGAAAAGATACGTCCAACTTTGTATCCAGATCCTGCATCTCTTTGGAATGGCAACGTATGTATATATTTCTTTTAAAAACTCTTCTAACTTATTAGTTTTGAAAGAAAATTAAATAAAAAGATTCATTTTTTACGATTTTTTATTCTTTTTTTTCGAAATCAGTATTTGGCCATGAAATTTTCAATTTTCACTTGAAAATGAATTTAAGAAATTTTCAAAATTTTTAAAAACTCCAAAAAATTATTTTTCAATAGTTTAACTTCAGATCACTCACAAAAATTCAAAAAGTATCCAAATTATATTCATGTTAAAAAACAACTCAATTTTCAAATACAGAGTTTTTTATATAAAAAAATTCGAAATTTTACAATTCTTATGTCCAAACGTTCACAAAGAATATTACGAATCAAATGTTACTTCACTACTAACTTTATATCCAAAAACACAAAGTAATCTTGTCCTCCTTTTCTTTTAAAAAAATTGTTTTGAAAAATTATAGTATAAAAAAGTTATATTTGTCTACCATAAAAATGGATAACAATTAAATTTATAAGTAATTTTAATAATATGCAGATTAATTTGATACAAACGATAAATTGCATTAGGTTAAACAAATAAGTATTTATGTTAAACAAATAAGGATATAGTAAATTCAAACCATATGATGAGGATACTTCCACCTTTGATGAAATACTCACCCTCGATCCGGACTCACAATGGCCAGCACTGATGAACTAGAACAAGAGCTTTCAATAACAGTAGAAATAATAGTATATTGCTTTAGCGTGCGTGTTACAATGTCATCATTGAATAATCAGACTCCCTATAATATAGTAGGAGAGTTTTACCCTAAGTACGATTCTTTAAAACGTAAAAAAAAAATCTTTTGTTTAATTGATCAACGGTTCTCCTTCGATATGTGCTGAGATCCACGTTGTGATATCCGGCCGGTCGCGGATATTACGACTTTCTATTGGTCGTGCTTGGTTGCCGAACAACGTTCTCCTAAATCCTTGGGATTTGGACCGATCCGGATCATGGCCCCCATATTCTCGAGGGAGGGCTTCATGCCCCTGGGACTCTGATTCGACGAGATACTTGCCTCGATTCCGATCCCTTGTCATCATGTCTGGAGCTCGGTTCATCTTATCGGAAGCCGCGATGTACTATGAACTCGGTTTTACCCGTATAGAATACTACATATAAAAATCAAAAAATATATTTTGTACATGTATATTGAATATATTTTGTACATGTATATTAAATATTGAACATTATTTTTTTGGCTATTTTGACTGATTTAATACTTGCAATTAAACTAATGTAATTCCATGGACGTTTTTTTTGACTGATTAATACTTGTGTATAAACTAATATAATTTCAAGGAAATTTATTTTGACTGATATTTTCAACCTGTCACTATCCTTATTCTGGTGTAAACCTAATTTTTCCAAATCCCAACCTCAATCACGCACGTGCCTTTCCTTTTCCCCACCCCCACTCATCCAACACATCATTCTGCTGACGTGTCCCATATTGCCACGTGGCCAACTATATATTGCTACCTCTTTATCCGTCCGATTTAACCCCTAGTGGAAACCTATACATACACACAAAATACATACATACAAAAACAGTCACGCCAAAAATACATGAAAAACAGCAAATTTGCAGATTGTGAAATCTGAATCTGAAAATCACAAAGAAAAGCTAGAGAATTTTGTGGTAATATAAATAGTTGCCGAAATGGCGACGCCATTAACGACGGGAGGAATACAAGGCGGAGGAGGAGTAGCGGTAATGGCAGGGTCGAGTGTAGGACACGTGGATCAATCAGGACCGTTGAATAATAGACCGGCGACGGGACTTAAAGGTACATCGCCTATACGGATTTTCCTTTTCTTCCATAAAGCTATACGTACGGAGCTGGATGCGTTGCATCGATCGGCGATGGCACTTGCGACGAATCGGAACAGTGAAATTAAGCCTTTTATGGAACGGTGTTACTTTTTGAGGTCGATTTATAAGCATCACTGCAATGCTGAAGATGAGGTTCGTTTATAGTAGTTTTATATACTCAGTTTTTGCAACTCGATTTTTTTTGAAATAATTTTGCAAAATTTTATATGCAGGAAGCTTCTGGTGAATAATTTTGAGCAGCTTAGCAAGTATATACTCACAAAATAAATTTGAAATTTCATTTTTAGTTTTCTGTATCTCCTGCTCTGGAAATAATGTGTGATTTTTGTGTCTGGTTCTGTTTAGTGAACTGGATTAATTTTGACATTTCCAATATCTTGATCAGTTAATAGAGGATTAGAGCTTACAATTTCAAATAAATAGGATAATATTTATAACAATAAGATTGGATTGTGTTGTAGTTGGTAAAATCTGATGAGACTGCGTGTTTATTGCATCTTTAGTTCAGTTTTAATGCAAATTTTTCTGCTTGAGTTCTATTCTACACCGGGATTTTAGTTGATCCACTTTGGTTAGTGTGCTTGTGCTTGTGCTGGTGAGAGGCAGTAGGTACCTGGTAGAATAGTCGAGTTGCGCGCAAGTCTTTGGTTTGTCTGGTGCATGTGGTGGTGGGAAGACGGATAAGTTTTGAGTTCTTGTAGCTCAAGAGTTCAATTTATTTCATGATCTTATCTGAGATATATAGAAGGTGGTTCGCTTGTTGATTTGCTGCTAGTGCAAGTATTGATTGTTATGGGAACTAGAAAACAAATATCAAATGTGAAGTAGAAAATGAAAAGAAGATCTTAAAAACTGCTTTTGCTTCATGCCTTCTTTAGTTGGATATACAATGTAGTATGTCAGGTCTCCTGCTGGTTATATTATTATTTTTCTGCAGAGTTATTATAACTTGAATCAGTTATATAGCTGTCTGCTTCCTGGCAACTGATTCTCAATTTTGATTTTCTGAGGCTACTAGTGACTGTAAGCATACATACGCAAAGTCAAATTTAAATCTGAATTTTCAGTTCTCCTGCTCTTGAAATGTTTATGATTTTTGTCTGTTTTTGAACTGGAGAAGTTCTTGCGTGAAATTTCCTGATGTTTAAACGTCTTAATTTCATTTTTTTAGTTTATTTTAAAAGTGAGACATTGTAAATTGTCTGAGCATAGGAAGTAATATTTTTCTTTTTTCTTTTTCCTCCAATGGTATGACATCTCCTTTTTTGATAAATAAATATTTCATTAGTTACAGAGCAAAAGGGCTACTTCAATACAAAATGGAGCAAACTTGATATACCGCTTCAAACATCATAAGCATATGTTTGTGTGAATGACAGGTTATTTTTCCAGCACTTGATATACGTGTGAAGAATGTAGCACGGACTTACTCCCTTGAGCATGAAGGAGAAGGCGTGCTTTTTGATCATCTGTTTGCGTTACTTGACTCAGATATGCAAAGTGAAGAAAGCTACCGCAGAGAGTTAGCTTCCTGTACAGGAGCTCTTCAAACATCTATTAGCCAGCACATGTCTAAGGAAGAGGAACAGGTATCTTAGCAGAGTTTTACCTTTATCTTATTTGATGGGATGTGTGATATGCCTTGTTTTTCTATGAAATTAATTATTTTGTTGGCGTGAAAGAGAAAGCCCTCGGGATGTAGATCATATGCATATATCATTATCACTTGATATGATTTATGTTTATTATTATATTTTTCATAACTGAGAAATGCAAGAGCCAATGTCGCACTGTTCGAACTCGGTGGATAATGGGCATGTCCCTCTACCCTTCTCCACTTAAATACTAGGCTTTTTGGCGGTAGGGTTCGAACCTGTGGAGTGTGCCTAAACCAGATATCATGTGCTGCATCTTACCATTATAGACCAAAGCCTTGGGCGGCAGATGTTTGTTTATATAGTAGTTAGAAATAAAATTGAAGACAATCTTATCCTAGAGATAAAATTATCTAGTCTTACCTTTTCAGTTAGACATACAGTTTTAGTGGTTTCTAAAGTTCTAATTGTTCAGAATATTTGATAAATTGATTTGGTATCACAATCCCTCTCTCCAGATCCTCATCTCTTTCTCTTCTCTCTCTTCTTCTCATTATTGTTCTCTCTTTTCTCCCCTTTTTATTTCTTTCCTTGCCCTTTCTCCCTTCTCCCTTGTGTTGCAACATCAATCTTTAGTATCAGAAGTGCCTCCTTTCTTTGTTACTAGTGAGGTTTCTACTCTTTCAAACTCACAGTCAAGGAGTGTGGCGGATAGATGGTATCCCTCCACTTTTAACCAGAGATCTCAGATTTCAGACCAGGGAATGGAGAAACCCCCGGTTGATAGAGCTTCCCCCTTTAATGGACTTACATGGTGAGAATCTTGATTAATCGGGCCGTGACCCGTGGGTACTGAATACAAGATGGTTATACCAAAAAAAAAGCTCTCTTTCATTCTTTTCTTTCGATATTCTCCACATGAGTGCGACAGGTATTGCTTCCCATGCTTGTTTTCACGTGTGATATGCCGAGTCCCCTAACAGAGGAAGGAGGGATGGGTGGGGATTGGGCGGAAGTTAAGTTAGTTAAGTTAAACTTTCTAGTGTGAAATTTATCCTTGTTATTTATTTTCTTGATAAGTAACTTACCCTTATATTTTATTGTGATGATTGTTTCCTTTGTTGTTTATTTGATTGGTTAAAATTGTTCACTTAATAGTTTATGTTTTTCTTCTTTATTTTATTGTCACTTATATTGCTATTTGTTGTTATTGTGCCATTTTGCAGGTCTTGCCGTTGCTTATGGAGAAGTTTTCATTCGAGGAGCAGGCATCATTGGTATGGCAGTTTCTGTGCAGCATCCCCGTGAATATGATGGCTGAATTTCTGCCTTGGCTTTCATCCTCTATTTCGGCCGATGAGTGCAAAGATATGCATAAGTTCTTACACAGAGTAATTCCGGATGAGGAGCTTCTTCAAGAGGTGAGTTAGCTTGCTTATAGATGGTAAAGACCTTTGTTAAGTATAGCATAATTGATAAAATTCCCCTTTCATGAAGATTATGTTTACCTGGATGGATGGAAAAAAGTTGACAAACAAACGCAAGGCTTGCGAAGGGAGTACAAAGCACCATACTTCAGATTCTGTTGTTAGAGGCTTAATCAGTCAGGCGGAGGATGCTCCTTGTCCTTGTGAATCTTCTAGAAGTGAATTTCTAGCCTCAAATTTCAACCTTAAAGAATCCACTTTAAATCGTCCAGTTGATGAGATACTGCATTGGCACAAGGCTATTAGAAAGGAATTGAATGACATTACAGAAGCAGCTAGGGAAATAAAGTTGTCTGGGGATTTTTCTGATTTGTCCGCTTTCAACCAGAGGCTTCAATTTATTGCTGAAGTTTGTATCTTCCATAGGTACGTGACATCATTATTATGCATAGCCGTTTGAAGTTTTGGCTTTGAACTAATTTTGATGGATTAAGATAACTGCTAGCGTGCTTGAATCTGGTTCATTCATACTGTTTGCTTAATTTGGCTGCAGCATTGCCGAGGACAAAGTTATATTTCCTGCAATAGATGCAGAAATATCTTTTGCCCAGGAGCATGCCGAAGAAGAAAACGAGTTTGATAAATTTAGATGCTTGATAGAAAGCGTTCAGAGTGCTGGATCCAACTCAACTTCTGTAGAATTCTATTCAAAACTGTGCTCACAAGCTGATCATATAATGGAGACAGTGGAGAGACACTTCTGTAATGAGGAGGCTCAGGTGAGTAATCTCAGAATTGCAAAGATTCTGCAAGTTCAAGGTCTGTCTATAAATATCTCCCCAAATAAAATAATTGTTTCTAAAGTGATGAAAGCAAGCGTGGTGTCTTCTTGCTATCTGAAATACTCAGATGTCCTTTTTGCCTTAATAGTAATTGATCTTGATTATTTGGATTCTGTGTGATTCCAGGTTCTTCCACTTGCACGAGAGCATTTTAGCCCCAAACGGCAGCGGGAACTCCTTTACCAGAGCTTGTGTGTTATGCCACTTAGACTCATCGAATGCGTCTTACCTTGGTTGGTAGGATCATTAAGTGAGGAAGAAGCAAGGTCTTTCCTTCAGAATATGCATATGGCAGGTAAGCCTAATTTCTACTGTTTGATTTAATTAGAACTTGGTTTCAGTGTCGACAATGATGGAAAGTAGACCTGTTTACCCCATCTGATTCAGTTTTCTAATGCAGCACCAGCATCAGACACTGCTTTGGTCACACTTTTCTCAGGTTGGGCATGCAAAGGTCGTCCAGCGGACAATTGTTTTTCTTCAAGTGCAATTGGTTGCTGTCCTGCTAAAGTTTTAGCTGGGAATAAGAACTTAGGTAAATGTTGTGGTATCTGCACTTCTTCAAGAAATGTCAATTGTAGCATGTCGTATAGTGAGCAAAGTAATGGTGAAAGGCCAACCAAGCGTGCAAATTTAATGTCAAAGGAGAAATGCTATCGTCATGATCCTTCAGGAGGTTTAGAATTTCGGAAAGGATCCACTGGTAATCAGTCTTGTTGTGTTCCTGCATTAGGCGTCAATGTAAATAAACTGGGAATAAATTCCCTAGCCGCAGCAAAATCATTGCGCACTTTTAGCCCAAGTGCTCCTTCTCTGAACTCCTGTCTTTTCAACTGGGATACCAGCTTGATCAATGGTGGATACGCAACACGGCCAATTGATAATATTTTTCAATTTCACAAGGCTATTCGAAAGGATTTGGAATTTCTGGACGTTGAATCTGGAAAACTCACTGATTGCGATGAGACTTTCCTGAGAAAATTTTGTGGTCGATTTCGTCTCCTGTGGGGCTTGTATAAAGCTCACAGTAATGCAGAGGATGATATAGTATTCCCAGCTTTGGAATCAAAAGAGACGCTTCATAATGTTAGCCATTCTTACACCTTGGACCACAAACAGGAAGAAAAGCTATTCGAGGACATTTCATCTGCACTTGCTGAGCTTTCTCTGCTCCGAGAAACCTTGAATGGTGGGAATTCATTAAAAGGTCCTTGTAGAAACTCTGGGTCACGTGACTTAAATGAATATTCAAGAAAATACAATGAGCTAGCAACTAAAGTTCAAGCTATGTGCAAATCAATAAAAGTAACCCTCGATCAACATGTTATACGGGAGGAAGTTGAGCTATGGCCGCTGTTTGACCGTCATTTTAGCATTGAAGAACAAGACAAACTAGTTGGTAGGATTATAGGAACAACTGGGGCAGAAGTACTTCAGTCAATGTTGCCCTGGGTAACTTCTGCTCTTACTCAGGAGGAACAAAATAAGATGATGGAGACATGGAAGCAAGCAACCAAAAACACAATGTTCAGTGAATGGCTCAATGAATGGTGGGAGGGAACGCCAGCTGAAATTTCCCAGACATCAAGCTCAGAGAACAGTGTACGAGGTTGTTGCCATGCCTCTATTACTTATTAGTTTTATTCATGTCTGTTCTCCGCTCTTAAGATGTTGCATAAGATATTTACATTAGACAAGGCTATTATTGGAACTGAATTAGCAGATCTAGAATGACTTTTTCTCAATAATCTTTTTAGCATCTAAAATTATGTCTTTTCAGGGTGTGAGTTTCCTGAATCTCTAGAACATAGTGATTCCACTTTTAAACCTGGATGGAAGGACATATTTCGGATGAATCAAAATGAGCTAGAGTCAGAGATACGGAAGGTCTCCCGAGACTCTTCACTTGATCCGAGAAGAAAAGCATATCTTATTCAAAATCTTATGACCAGGTTTGTTTTCAGTGAAGCCATCATCTAAAACCTTTGTGATTGCTATCTTTGTTATTTATTCCATGTAACTTGAGCATCTGTTGTTCAGTCGCTGGATAGCTGCTCAGCAGGACTCTGAAGCAAGATCTGTTGAAACTCCAAATGGTCAAGATGAAATTGGATGTTCACCTTCATTTCGTGATCCAGATAAGAAAGTGTTCGGATGTGAACATTATAAAAGAAACTGCAAGCTCCGAGCTGCTTGCTGTGGCAAAATATTTCCATGCAGATTCTGTCATGACAAAGTCAGTGACCATTCTATGGATAGGTAAATCATTGGCCTCGTATTTGTTTCTAATAAAACTCCATTCCATGTTTAATTTTTCTAGTAATTTGCAGGAAGGCGACTACTGAAATGATGTGTATGAACTGCCTGAAAATACAACCAGTTGGACCTTCTTGCACAACTCCATCCTGTAACGGCCTCTCAATGGCAAAATATTACTGCAGCAGCTGTAAATTTTTTGATGATGAAAGGTGATACTTCTGTGACCCAACTTGTTTGTAGTTGATGATTTGATGTAGTAGGTTGAATCGCATAATGAACACCGAGTTATAGGATTTACACTATTGGAAGATTAGACCAGGCTCTGCTTATTTTTCTTGGTTGTTAAACATCATTAATAAGATATTCTGCGTATCATTACAATTAAAAAGAATGATAGTCTCCTTACTATTTTTCCTTTTCTGCAATATATTACTTGCTTCATTTAGGTTTAGAAGAGTGAAAGTTCTCCCTACACTCAATGTTTTAAGAGGCATGCTTAAGCCTGGAATCTATTTGCAGCACAAGTTGGAGTATTGCCTCGTCTAAGTGGTCTAAGTGGTGTTTCAGTGCAAGCACCAAGGAGCTAAGGCAAATGTGCTTCAGCGTCCATGTGCTTTGTCTTGAAGCGAGCGGCACTAGACAATAAACATAAACGGCAAGTGTTAAGCAGTTGTTATGGATGAATATGTTAGGCATCCGGAACTTAGCATAAGAAAATTAGTCAGTGGATTTGAATCAGAAACTTAAACAACATTGTTACATTTGAATCAGAAATGGTTTTTACTTCAAATACTAGTGCTTTTCTTTGCTTTCACCTTTGATAACACCAGCAACATTTGAAAATCATTAGATTTGATACCTGAATGTAGAGATTCTAAATGCTACAACAGGTGTTCTCCAGTCTTCCATTCAAAATAATGGCCCTTATATTTATTTTTGAAGTTCTTTCTTGAAGCCAGTAACGCATAACTAATTGCTTACACAAATTCTTGCTAAGTCAATTTCCCAAAACATCACACCCTGCCCCTGCATTTGTAAAGGTGTGTTTTGTCAATTTTGAACAAACTCACATGAAAATCATTTCAATACCTGATTCAATATTTCCTGAAGTTCAAGGATGGAGTCTTGTACGTGTTGCAAGATGATAAATACATACCTCTAATAGAGCTTTGATCTTGATTTTCTCTAATTTCTATTATTTCCTACTTCAGGACAGTGTATCATTGCCCGTTCTGCAATTTATGCCGACTGGGGCAAGGACTGGGTGTTGACTTCTTTCATTGCATGACCTGCAATTGTTGCCTGGGAATGAAACTTGTGGACCACAAATGCAGGGAGAAGGGTCTCGAAACCAACTGTCCAATATGTTGCGACTTTTTATTCACGTCAAGCGAAACTGTCAGGGCTCTGCCCTGCGGGCATTTTATGCATTCAGCATGCTTTCAGGTCTGTTCGTCACTTTTCTGCTGGGTTTTGCTCATACATTGCTGTCAGAAAGGATATTGTGTTGTTTATTAGAAATCAAGTTTGAACTAAAAGCAATCTCTTTATTTCCTCAGGCATATGCTTGCACACACTACATCTGTCCCATTTGCAGCAAGTCTATGGGAGATATGTCGGTAAGCGATGTTCATCCTTCATTAGATGAACTTTTTTGCAGAATAGTGATGGGGGTTTGTGTAAATTCATAGCATCATATGTAGACACAAGAATATTGTGTATAATTCGTTAAAGTTTTGAAACATAGACTATAAAAATATAACGTACTGTTTAATTTTCTTTTTCTGGTTTAAAGAATGAACTTCCAGGTTGCATAAACAGTTGCTTTAATTTTTCAGAGGGCTAGAGTATAGTTATATTACCTCTATGTATAGTCAACACTAACTTGGTGTGTTTGTGATCAAACTTATTTGATTTAAATATTTCCTTTCTAGAAAAGGAAACTGCATCGAGCCTATAAAATGGGACAGATGAAGGTGCATGTGCTTGTCAAGCTAGCTTTTTCTTACATAAACAGGAGTGCTTGTTTTTGTTTGTTTGTTTGTTTGTTTGTTTGTGAATTCTTCTATTAATCCACCATTTTGTACTCTGTTATAAACCTTGCCTGATCCACGATGAGTCTTTATCTATTTGTTAGAAAAAGAGAAGTATATATATTTTTTTGAAAAATCATTCCTGCAACTGAAGCATGTAACATCATACTCTTATTATGCTACTCTTTTTACCTTGTTTATGAACGTACTCGTGGATGTACTTTGATATTGACCTGGCGCCTTATTTGATGAAATCTTAGTCATATTAAGAAAGAAAAAGAATGTTGTCTTTGACCGTATTCTATAAAGAAGTCACGTTGTCTACTCATATCTTGTGGATTTTAATAGCATGTAGCCCTATATATTTCTTACTTCGAAACCTTTCAATCTTTATGTATCCTTTTTTTTGGTTCCGTTCTATTATATTTTGTGCTCAGATGAAGAATGATCTCAACTTCTGTCTTCTCTTGTAGGTGTATTTTGGGATGCTTGATGCTTTAATGGCTTCTGAGGAGCTACCGGAAGAGTTTAGGAACCGATGCCAAGTAAGGAATCTCAGTTTTATTTCCTTAACAACTTTTATGCATATTAAATTATTGAAACTTGTACTCAAGATTTTTATATGAATTTTCTGTAGGATATATTGTGTAACGATTGTGGTAAGAGAGGAACTGCACCATTTCATTGGCTATATCACAAGTGTTCATCTTGCGGATCCTACAATACCAGAGTTATAAAGGTGGAAACAAGTCCTAATTGCTCCAGCTAATGTTGAACACCTGTTGGATTCCCCTCTCATAGAATTACGTACTTCTATACATCAAATTGTTTAGCGCGAGCTCAATACATAGGTTTGTAAAATATGAGCACTCACTGTCACCAAAATTTTGTCATTGTTGTACACAACATGCTGTTTCTGCAAATTCACGTTACGAGCATGAAGTGTGTTACTGGCCTTTTCCATTCCGTAATGCATAATGCATTTCTACCTGCATACTACAGAACCAGGGAGTGTGATATAAAACGAAGAAAAGCAGATAGAAGAGGCTTTTGGCTTGTAAGCACTACGTATTCTTTTTCTTATTTTTCCCTCTTTAAAGAGGTGGCAAGATTCTTTACGGAATGATTTCGCAGAGGACAAGAAGGGCCGTACCGAATGTTTTCATTTGCTTTGGCTGTTGTATCAGTGTATTACTCTAAGTTTAGATATTATGATAATGAGTTCTGTGGGCAGAACTTGAAATAGTAACATACTCATTCCACAAGTAAAAGGGTTTCTTAATTTATGCATTTTCTTATTAATATTACTCCACTGCTTCTTTTCATCTCTTTAGCCGAGGGTCTATCAGAAACACCTCTTTGCCTTCCCCGAGGTAAGAGTAAGACATGCGTACACGTTACCCTCTCCATACCCTACTTGTAAAAATTCATTGGGTTTGTTGTTGTTATTAATATAACCGTGGACCAAATCAGTACGCTTTGTTAGCCGGTCAATTTGAATACACAGGTAGATTTGCCTAAATCTGGGAACATACTGTTTATATGCGAAGGGCAAGTGGTATTCTATGAATGGGAGCGCTGCTTTCACTAAATATGATAAGGTTTAGTTAGGTTTGCTTGACATCTAATGGTGTGGTGCGATAGTTGGGATAAGCAGAGATCTCATATTCGAGCTTTGGAAATAGAGAACTTTTCAGTAGGGAGCAGTTTAGCTCCCCAGTATTAGTAGGTCTATAAATGAGGAAAATCAAGAAAAGAGATGCAAAAAAGTGGAAGATAAAGGGAATTCGAAATGACCATGTCAAATAACAGTGTTCCATTAGTCTTCGGAAAAAGAACAATATCACAATCTTTGCGTATAATTCAATTCACTCCTAGACAAAGTTAAAAATAGTATGGGCTAGCCAGTTTTCGGATTGATAATTGAAAAATAGCTTGCGTTTGTAAAGTCATTGAAAAATAGACATTATTTTGATGTAACACAGAAAGTTTCAGCATAATATACTGGAGATTGGTGCACTTGTGTATGAACTTCCAGCATATTATGTTTGAACTCCAGCCCACAGAAAATTTCAGCATAACATACTGGAGTTTGGAGCAC
Organism: Nicotiana undulata; assembly: GCA_005239495.1. Lineage (NCBI taxonomy): Eukaryota > Viridiplantae > Streptophyta > Magnoliopsida > Solanales > Solanaceae > Nicotiana > Nicotiana undulata. The sequence continues at coordinate 47,226 of ML258095.1, read as the reverse complement.
CTGTGTATGAATTTGCAATATATTACACTGGACCAGTATATTATGACGGAACTCCAGTATATTATGTTGGAAATTCACATGTAAAAAATTCAACTTCCAGTATATTGTGTTGTTCAGATTTATCTTTACATAAAAAGTGGCTAAAATTCAATTACTTTTGAAATTATGACAGTAAAAGAGTCATGACTTCCTTATTAAGGCAGCAATATTTTCAACAATATACAATTAACTAATCAGCTGTCAAGTTCAACATCAGAAATTGACCCGAAAATATCATCTTTTGCTAGTAATAAAGACAAGGAAAGGAATATAAAGCTGCCTTTTCTTAAAACTAAAGCTGTACCAAAAATCAAGCGAGGAAAGCTATATCAATGAAAAAGCACGATTCACAAAAACTTAATTTTGATTGATATTAAAAATCAGATCAAAAAATTAGTATGGTAGGTAAATTGCATGAAATGATAATTTTGGCTTTGTGACATGTCATCTTGATTGATTTGACTATACCAATTGCATTTTTCTAATACCAAATAATTTTCATTACTAAAGCAAAAGAAATAGCACTTGCTAATAAAGGAAGCAATATTCAACGTGACACAATCAACTAAATTATATCCCAAGTTCAATATAAGAAGATGAATTCTAAATTCGCTTCTTTTGCTAGTGTGAAACCAAGAAAAGGTATTAATATATTTACACAATAATAGATATAATATAGTATACTATAGTATACTTCTTTTGTGTAACGCAAGTCCATTACTCGAAATTAGTAGCTTTAATATCCTATTTTCTAAAAAAGATGGCATTATACTATAATCGAATAATGCTACATTTAATGTGAAAAATAAAAAGAGTAACCAAAATTATATAAACAATGCTAGATTTTAGGTGGAGATTATTTCTTCTTAATTCTGTAACCAAATGACACTTTATATAATTCTTGTTCTTTTTTTCTTATACTATACTTCTTGTTGGAATACCATTTATTTTTATTAATAATCATGACATGTTATTTTTAAAGCAAATGAAGAAAAATCATGCCATAAAAATGTTATTTTTACAAGATTGCCCCTATATAAAACTCATAAGGGTCGTTTCGTATGAGGTATAAGAAGGTAAAATGTTGGTATAAAAAGTTAATACCACCTAGATACTTTGTTTGGTTAGCAAACCTGGTATAAGTTATCCCCGGATTAAAATTAGTACCGGGATACTTTATACCTTGTAGTGTGTGGAGTAAATAGTGCCGGGATAACTCATACCTTCTTCTTAAAAATTAGACAATTGTCATTTTTAATACAACATACCAACAACAACAACTACCAGTATAATCCCACCAAGTGGGGTCTGGGGAGGGTAGGATGTACGCAGCCTTACCCCTGTCCTGGAGGGTAGGGAGACTGTTTCTGATTGACCCTCGGTTAAAGAAGGTGAAGGAAGCCCTGATAGCAAGACAAATAGTTAGAAAACTAAATCGGAGATAACAACAAAGAATATGAAAGGAGTACCGATAACAAGTAATAGCAAGATAGTATATTTAGACAAATAAGACCAAGGCAGCACACGAGCTTATGACGAAGTACAGCTAGCAAACTACGGAAGTACCGGAGGCAAGTAGTAACAAAACAAGACACGCGACTATAGCAAACTAAGAAGAAGAAAAAGGTACCATACTGGCACTAATACTATCGAACTAGGGAAGACAAAGAAAAACGCACGACTACCTACTAACCTTCCACCCTAATATTCCACCTCCACACCCTTTTATCTAGGGTCATGTCCTCGGTCAGCTCAAGTTGCGCCATGTCCCGCTTGATCACTTCCCCCCAAGACTTCTTAGGTCTACCTCTACCCCTTCTCTCACCTCCCAAGGCCAACCTTTCACATCTCCTGACTGGGGCATCAATGATTGTCCTCTTAACATGCCCAAACCATCTCAATCTTGTCTCACGCATCTTTGCCTCCACCGGGGCCACTCCCACCTTGTCCCGAATAACTTCATTCCTAATTCTATCCAATCTAGTATGCCCACACATCCATCTCAACATCCTCATTTCTGCTACTTTCATATGCTGGACATGTGACTTTTTGACTGGCCAACACCGTGCCTCGTACAACATAGTCGGTCTGACCACTACCTTGTAGAACTTACCCTTAAGTTTCAACGACACATTCTTATCACACAAGACACCGAAAGTGAGTCACCACTTCATCCATCCTGCTCCGATACGGTGAGTAACATCCCCATCTATCTCCCCATTCTTTTGAATTATAGATCCCAGGTATTTGAAACTCTCTCTCCTAGGAATGACTTGCGTATCGAGTCTCACTTCCCCGTTCGCCTCCTGGGTAACACCACTGAACTTGCACTCCAAGTATTCTGTCTTGGTCTTGCTTAACTTGAAACCCTTAGACTCCAGAGTCTGTCTCCAGACCTCCAGCCTCTCGTTAACGCCACCTCGCGTCTCATCAATCAGGACTATGTCATCCGCAAATAACAGGCACCAAGACACCTCCCCTTGAATGTGATGTGTCAAAGAATCCATCGCCGGGGAAAACAAAAACAGGCTAACTGTTGATCCCTGATGCAACCCCATCTCAACCAAAAAGTAGTCAGAGTCTCTTCCTGCTGTCCTCACCCGAGTCTTAGCCCCACCATACATGTCCCGAATCACTCGAATATATGCTACAGGCACACCGCTAGCCTCCAAACATCTCCATAGAACCTCTCTCGGTACTCTGTCATAGGCTTTCTCCAGGTCAATGAACACCATATGCAAATTCTTCTTCACCGCCCTATACCGCTCTACCAAAATCCTCGCAATGTGAATGGTCTCAGTAGTCGATCGTCCCGGCATGAAACCACACTGGTTCTTGGAAATTGACACGTACCTCCTCAATCTCTCTTCAATCACCCTCTCCCACACTTTCATCGCATGACTTAACAACTTGATACCCCCATAGTTGTTGCCATTTTGGAAATCCCCCTTGTTCTTGTACAACGGGATCATCGTACTCCGCCTCTACTCTTCAGACATCTTCTTCGTCCAAAAAATTACGTTAAACAACCTAGCAAGCCATTCCAAGCCCTCTTTGCCCACACTATTCCAGAATTCCACTGGATCTCGTCCGGCCCAAACACTCTACCCTACTCATCCTGCGCATAGCCTCTACCACCTCCCCCACTCGTATGCGTCTACAGTACCCAAAATCTCTCTGCCGCTCCGAGTACTCCAAATCCCCCAACGCGATGCCCCTATCTCCTTCCTCGTTCAAGAGTTTATGGAAGTACGCCTGTTATCTCTGCCTAATCTGTTCCCCCTCCAATAAAACTCTTCCCTCATCGTCTTTTATGCATATCACTTGGTCCAGATCCCGGGCCTTGCGCTCCCTCACCTTTGCTAGCATGTACAACTTCTTGTCCCCGCCTTTAACCCCAATTTCTTCGTATAAATGACTAAACGCCGCGACCTTAGCTGTAGTAACTGCCAACTTCGCCTCTCTCCTTGCGTTCTTGTACCCCTCCCCATTGGCACTCTTCTGCCCCTCGTCTATACTCTCTACTAGCTTCAAATATGCCGCTTTCTTTGCTTCCACTTTTCCTTGCACCTCTTCGTTCCACCACCAGTCCCTTTTATGGCCACCAGACAAACCCCTTGAGACCCCTAGCACCTCTCTCGCCGCCTCTCTAATACAATTTATTGTCATTGACCACATACAGCTCGCGTCCCCGCTACTCCTCCATGCCCCCAGAGCCAGCAACTTCTCCCCCAACTCCTGGGCCTTGTCCTTAGTCAAAGCACCCCACTTGACCCTAGGAATACCAGACATATCCCTCCTCTTCCTCGTCCACCTAATCTCTAAGTCCATTATCAAAAGCATATGCTAGGTTGTAAGGTTCTCACTCAGGATGACCTTGCAATCTGTGCATAGACCTCTATCACATTTCCGGAGAAGCAGATAGTCAATCTGGGTCTTAGCCATCGTACTCCGAAAAGTAATCAGGTGCTCTGCCTTCTTCGGGAAACACGAGTTAGCAATCACTAGCTCAAAAGCTTTAGCGTACTCCAGCAGCGAAGTACCTCATCCGTTTCTATCTCCAAAATCGAAGCCACCATGCACACCGTCATATCCCACAGGCGACCTCCCTATGTGGCCATTAAAATCATCCTCTATAATAAGATTCTTAGTGGACAGTATACCCCGCACCGACCCATCCAAATCTTCCCAAAATTGTCTTTTAACCTCCTCGTCCAAACCCACCTGAGGCGCGTATGCACTAACTACGTTCAGAGTATACCTTCCCACGAATATCTTAATGGCCATCAACCTGTCATTCACTCTCTTAACCTCAACCACTATCTCCCTTAGGTCCTTATCAACTAAAATGCCTACCCCGTTCTTCCCTCTCACCCTCCCTGAATACCACAACTTAAACCCATCAGCCTCCCGAGCCCTGTTCCCCACCCATCTAGCCTCTTGGACACAAACTATGTTAATCTTCCTCTTATGGGTAATATTTTCTAACTATATAGACTTTCCCGTTAGAGTCCCTATGTTCCATGACCCCACTCTCAACCTAGAAGGTGCCTTACCCCCCTGCCACCTTTCCCCTCTACCCCTCACTCACCCCGCTTCTCCCGAGGACATGCCCTCACTCTATCATAGCTCGGCGCGGCCACTAGACAAGCACAAAGCTATAAACAAAATAGATTACAAAGGAATAGGCTAAACAGAAACCTACAGGTACACAAGGTGCTAATAAGGGTTCCGACTAAGCAGAGACAAACTACGTATTAGCTATAACACTAAAGTGATAGACAGAGGCAGATATAAGCCGACAGGACTAACTAAATAAAATTTTAAACAGAATACCGTAGATATCAAAGATACAGGCAAGCAAAAAAGAAAGGAAAAAAATATAACAATAAAAAATACTGATACCGCGAATACCAAATACAGAACAAAAGAACCTGGCGCAAGCTTTCCTGAAGCGTGTCCGATCTGCTCAAGAGCGCTGACAAGTCCTGCTGCGTCATTCCGGAAAGCTGTTCGGAAGTCACCGGGATTTATGAAACTTGCCAGAAATCTGTACACACCGTAAAATAGTCCATTCTCGTTGGAAAAATCTGCACCTTTCCAAAGAAAAGACACACCCACAAAACATGGAGCAAGTGTCGCCGGAAAAGGGAGCGGAAGGTCGCCGGGAAGAGAAAGAGAAAGAGAGAGAGAGGGTGGAAGAAGACGAAGGAGCAAGTGACGCCGGAAAAGCACCACCGGAAGGTCGTCGAAAACCAGGGGTCACCGGACTTGTAACAACTCACATGGAACACGCCCTACCCCACCGACGGCGAGAACAGAAGAGAGGAGAAAGAAGAGGGAGAGAAAAAGAGGGGAAAGAAGGAGAAGGAGAGAGAACGATAAAGAGAGGGAAAGAGAGAGGACGGAAAGGGAGAATGGACTTACCTGTAGCAGCACCTGCGGCGGTGGCGGCAAAGCAGAAGATGCCGGCGTGGGTGCTACTGGGAGGGGGGGGGGGTAACGTTACAGGGGTGGGGGTGTTAGGGGCTGAGAGGTGGCATAGTGGATTAAAAACAATACCAGGATAACTAATCCTGACATAATTAATCCAGCATAATTTATCCCAACATAACTTCTCCCGCATAAGCCGTCAAACCAAACGATCCCCAAATATTTATTTAACCTCATGTGTACATATTTGTACACTCATAATTTCGCCTTTTTTTAAGGCTTCTTGTAGTACTTCCTTCGATCCGCTTTAAGTAAATTTTTTTGCTTTTTTGTGATCTATAATAACTGATTTTTTAAGATATGAAAAAGGAACTAACTTCTTCTTTCTAAAGTTGCCATTGGAGTAAAGAGCCTAAGAGCAATTTATTATATTTCTAATAAACAAATTAAAGTTAATATGATCAATTTCTTTGTTAATTAATGCTAAAGGTGAATTTTTTTAATGGGAATCTTACAGAAATGTCCCAAAAAAGTTCTAACTTACCAACCTCTAGCCATTAATCATAAACTTACCAAAATTAACCAAACACATATAAAAATTGAAAACCCAAAGAAATAAGGTTGTTTCTCTTTAAGAATCACACGCAAAGATCTCCTTCCATATTTTAAAGTGTGATTTGCAACTAGACCTGTCAAATGGGCCAGGTCGACCCACGAACCGGCCCACATAACCCATTAAAATTGACCTTTTAACCAGGCCGTGACCCATAGAACCCTAACCGGACCAACCTATTCATTTAAGGGGCCTGGGCCGGGCTACAATATTTTGACCCATTAAACTGGACCAGACCGAACCGGTAACTGACCCACGGGTCAACCGGCCTGGACCACCCTTATGAACGTGCTAGTAGAGCGGGTAATTAAAGTTGACTAATTGGATATAGACCAGCTCAGTAAGATTTATTTTAATAAAATATTACATATATTTTTTTGATAAAAAGAAACTAAATCCATTCAACCCCATAGTAGAGCGGGTAATTGAAACTATGATTTTTCTTTTAATTGGCTTCAAGAACATGTAGTAATTTCAAGTTCGTATATATGTATAAAAGTTTGAAATTTTTATCATTTATTAGTTTTTAACCCTTTTTAATTAAGTTAGATTCAACCCATTAGGGCCCGGGTTAAGGGGTCACGGGCTATGGGTCCGAGTCGGGTCAACATGTTTTGATTAATGGGTCTAATCCGGACTGGGCCCTATAAGAAAGTGAACCGGCCCGGCCCGGTTAAAAACCCACGGGCCAAGTGCCAACGGGTTTGGGTCGGGTCGACCCATTTAACATGTCTATTTGCAACATTAGATGCAAGACGGAAAGGAAATTTCATGGATGAGGTAACGAATAAGGTGATGAAATACTAATATATATATATATATATAGGTTTCCAAATATTTAAGCAAAAAGAACTTTTTTAGTGGGTATGGTTGAGATTTATTAAAAACTTATAGATGAGTAAATATACATCATTTGAGGAAGATTTGAGGTGATTTGGTATAAAAATTTGTAGTTTAAATCGAGTTCAAAAAATTCTTCAGCGACACATTTATCAAACATGTATCACACATGTATCTCACACGCAAGTATACATGTATATACATGTGATACAGAAGTGATGCACAATGTGATACACCAATCATTTTTTTCATGTACATCTTCTATTTCGAATTTTCAATTCAAACAACCTCAAAACTTCACCAAATCATTCCAAAACTGAGATTCAAACTCCTTACACAATTTATTCTAATAACACCCCTCAAAAGAAAGCAAAAATTTGACCTTTTCTGTCTAAAAATAACTATTTTGCTAGTGTTAATAATATTTTATAAATTGACTAATTTTTGCAAATTGCAATAAGTTATTTCTAAACTGAGATAGCTGCTATTTTCCCTTTTTTGGTAATATGGTTGAGAGAAGCCAAAAAATAAGTAGAGCGGAGGGAGTAGTAAATGTTGGGTACATGTTTCAAAAACGGAGCTTTTTCAAAATTTGAGACGCAAATCAAAGGCTCTAATTTTGAAAGTTGAGCTGAATATTTGCGCGTAAAAGTCTCCTTACACAAAACATCTGAAAGAAATAATTGAAGGTCTCTGTTGTCGTCCGTTATTCTCCTCAGGTAAATTCCCGTAAAACCCTAGCTATATTTCTTCCTCTTTTTTCTTCTCTATTTATTATTTCATCGATTTAGAATCCTTATGTTAGATCTCTTGTACCTATTATTTTGGAATTACATATGTTTTCGTTAATAATTCACCAGATTTTTAATAGAAAAAGATCTTTTACTTTTGGGTTAATCCAATTTCGTATTCTCTCAACATTTGATGTTTTTTTTTCTCTCCTATAAATTCTCTTTGAATGTAGATTTTCTGGCATCGAGGTCTTCTTGATTATTTGATTTTTTTGAGGGAAGTGGAGAAAAAGGTGTAGTAATGAGTAGTATAAAAATGGAGGGGACATCGGCTCCAGCAGTAAGGCGAGACCCGTATGAGGTGTTGTCTGTTTCAAGGGATTCGTCTGATCAAGAGATTAAGACTGCTTATAGAAAGCTTGCTCTCAAGTAAGTTACCCTAAACACAAATATTCCCAATTTAAATTCATAGTTAGTTTTGTTATAATAGGAAGAAAAAACATCTTATGTATGCAATACCTATTAATCACTCTGTTCCAATTTAAGATAAGACATTCGAAACTTGTGGTCTTAAACATGACATAACATAACATTTGTGTGGCTATAAAAAGCTTCTCGTAAAGGGTAAAATGAAAAGTTTAAAGTTAAGTTATTTCCAAATATAGAAGTGTGCCATTCTTTTGGAAACGGAGTAATAAGTAAGTAGTGTCACATCAATTGGAGCAGAGGGAGTAGTTGAGAATATATTTTAGTCGTGTTAGCTCCTTTACTTTACGTCCCACAGTTTTCTAGGTGCTATTTAGCCTTTCAGAGATTTATATGTCAATAGAAATATAATGAACTTCTAGTACTTTTTATTTGTTTCATTTTGGATAACAATGGCCTGAGAGAGTTTAAATGGAATGAAATGATTAGTGAGGATTCGTATAACCAACTCCAAGTTGTTTGGGAGTTTGGACTAAGGTATAGTTGTTATTGGAGTTTAACTGTGGCGTTGGAATGAAATAAACCTATATATAGCAGAATAGATACAGAAGATTTATACAGCTGACCTAACTAGTTGGAACTAAGGCGTTGATTGATTGATTGAGTGATGGTACTTAACCGAGGTTTAAGTGTAACCAGTAACCTAACTGAAATTTGGTGTGGATTGTGGTGAGCTGTGTATGCATTTTGTTGGTGTTTGTGTTGAGCTTGTTGGTAAGCACATGGGGATTATTGAGTTTCAGTTGTAAGCCAAAACTCGTGTAATTTTTATTGGTCTAGTAATTAATTAAGTAATCTGAAGATTGACGTATATTGTCATATGAAGGAAATAGAATACAGATGGGAGGGACTTGCTTGCACAGTACTTTGTCATATGACATATCAATTTAGAAGTGGCCGATGGAAAATACCGATGGTGATGGGAAGTTAATGTGGTTATACCGGAAAGAGTAAAAACAATTTTTATGGCTATTTGTTGGGAATTAGGTAACTTCTCAATTTGATACTTGTTCTTGTGGATGAATAATTTTGCGGAAATTATTGGCAGGTATCATCCTGACAAGAATGCTAGCAATCCCGAAGCTTCAGAACTCTTCAAGGAGGTTGCGTACTCATACAGCATTCTATCTGATCCAGAGAAAAGGAGGCAATATGATATGGCCGGCTTTGAGGTACTCACCCCCTGTCCACTGTCATATATATATATATATATATATATATATATATTTGATCAGGTAAAAATACATTTTTCTCTACAAGGTCGTTCATCACGAGTAATGACATCACGAAAAGGTCTTTTTTATAGACTGAAATCATGGATAATAGTTCTTTTGTTTGATTTGTATCACCTTACATTTGTTTGTTATATATTAATGAGCATTTCAATGAGGTGACTGATTTAGCAGTAGAATGAAAGAAGTTCAAAGAGAACTCTGGATGTTCTTGATTTCAAGAAGGAATAGAAATAAGAGTTTGGGTAGGCTATATAGCTGTATGATAAGATATAGCTTTATGGCTTCAATCAAAGAATATTTAGTCATTTGTACTCACAAGTCACTATACATGGGTCCTTTAGGTGCCGACAATATAAACTTAGCATGTCGTAGAGGTTCAGCAAGATGTAGATACTTGAAGGTTGCAAGATAATGCTGCAGCAATCTGGATGTTGGAAATGCAACTCCTTTCATTCTCGGAGTTCCCTTTCTGTTGTATTTGGGGAATATTCAATAGGTTTAAAGTTAAAAAGTCATCCTGTCAGCTGCAGTTATCTGGACTCTTCACTTCTCCTTGACATTTCTAGTCGAGGATTGTTTATAGGTCCCCGAATTATCTATGAAACATGCTACAATAGAACATGTAGACATTCTTTGTTCTTAACATTAGTATCATAAGGTGTTTATATTGGTGTTACAAGAGCTTTCTAATGCCAATATCCTCTAGTTCGAAGGTTATGGTGCATCTTAGTGATGTGGTGTTCATGGAACAAGTTTTATAAAATTTTATGCTAGTATTAAGCTGTTATAAAATCGTCGAGGTAGGTTTTATCTTAATCTGGTTACAATAGGCATTATGTATTAGAAGCCAGAGTTCTAATTCTGTCTAATTTTATTAGCAAATTATAGCTAATAAAACCTCTTTAATCTACGACGCTCAAGGAATGGCTTTTGCTGACTCTTTTCACATTTTGTTTTGAATTTAAGGCTATTGAAGCTGAAGGAATGGATATGGAAATTGATTTGTCCAACCTTGGAACTGTCAACACAATGTTCGCAGCATTGTTTAGGTAAGTCTGCCTCCTCAATTTTTTTGTTTTTTTTTGGGGTGGTGCTTTTGATTAGTTTTGTTAAATTTGTCTTTTTTCCTGGATAGCAAGTTGGGTGTCCCTATCAAAACAACTATTTCTGCTAATGTTCTTGAAGAAGCTTTGAATGGAACTGTCACAGTCCGGCCCCTTCCGATTGGCACTTCAGTCAGTGGAAAGGTAGAATTTAATTGTCGTTTCAAGTGGCAGGATAAAATCTTTGTGCTGTACCAGGGTTGACAGCACCTGAGCTTTAATGCAGGTAGAAAAACAAAATGCCCATTTTTTTGGCGTAACAATTAGTGATGAACAAGCAGAGGCAGGGATTGTAGTAAGAGTTACTTCAGCAGCCCAAAGCAAATTCAAGGTAAAATGTAGAATGTATACAATTATATGATAGTTATTTTGATGCACTTTTTAAATGGTACCTATATGTCTTCATGCTTTTGTGTTTTCTACTTTGTGTTGTGTGTTGCGATACTAAAACTGAATTTCATGTACTTTTCAGCTACTATATTTTGAACATGATGCAAATGGGGGTTACGGCCTGGCCTTGCAGGTAATGCATTTTACACTTTTGATTCTTCATTGTGTGCTTAGCGAGGATTTGGATAGCCAGTTATTGTGTGCTTAAGATATTTCTTGCTCTAGATTTCCATTGAAGAACCTTGATGTATGTGGCTAGGGAATAGTAAAGCAGTAAGGTGGACCTCCATAGGAAATTACATTACCGGAAAGCTAAAACACGGTATCTAAAAATTAGCTATTAGAGGACCTCGGTAAATGTGCCAAGAGCATTTTAGAAAGACAACTTTTTACTGGTATTCAGATTGTCTCCATATAACATAAGTTTGAATAGGGTTCTCCTGGAATTCTTGTCATAGTCTTGACAAAAAGTTTCTGCTGTTAAACTCTGGTTGAAGCTTAGCCAGCATCAGAAGTTTAAAGCCCTGAAGAGGTTCCCTTGAGTTGCATTAGACCAATATAACTTACTTTCTAAAATTTTTTTCCAGTATGCTGATAAAAGGTTTGTGCTGTTAAACTCTGGTTAAAACTTAACCACCAATCATTAGTTTAACCTGAAGAGGTCTCCCTGAGTTGCATTTGACCAATATAACTTAGCTGTTAGAAGTATCACTTTATTATGGTCAATAGAGAGAGAAACTCCTACTTCTGTCAGAGGCGACGAAATGGAATCTCATTCTTTCAAGGAAGCTCTGATTTGTCCAGCATTGATCATAGATGGGGATTGCAGGAGGGTTGATGCTGGGTTTGAACTCATTTTTAGATTGTCTAGGGACCATATCATGGCAATGAAGGAGTATCTTAAGACCTGCTTGGTTTTGAATTTGAGGAGAAGGTGGTCTCAACGGAGGTGGTAACTGATTGGGCTTTGGAGGCTTGGTAAGTGATGACGGGGCTGAAAGTGTCGGTGATGGGAGGTAACACCTTTCTGTTTTCATTTTGCTTCTGAAGTCGATGCCCGTGTGCTGGGTGAGGGGTTGAGATGGATGTCGGGAAGTTATCTTCTGTTAGAAAGGTGCGGTGAGACTTCTGGCTGCAAAATTCTGACAAGGAGGGAGGATATTCTGGTGGCGAACGTGGTTGGTTGCCGGTACTTCTGTTAGAAGTGGCTTCATTGATGTTCATTATAATATGGCGGACCTTGTTAGGGTGCTTGTTAGGAGGAAAGGTACCAGTGTCTATGATGGTTTTGGGGGGGGGGGGGGTTAT